>RQIL01010221.1:0-21429 GCA_003951145.1 Jimgerdemannia lactiflua | reverse complement strand
GTCAAGAACTTCTCTGGCATAGCAGAATCTTTGACAAACCTCCTGTGAAAGCAACCCAACTCTGACCTCTATGTTCCCTACATCTGGGACACCTTCTGTCAACAAGCCTTTCAAGAACTCAAGAACCACCTGACCCATGCACCTGTCCTTAGAAACATGGACCTGAACTTGAAGTTCACTGTCACTACTGATGCATCCAACTTCGCAATTGATGCAGTCATCTCTCAAGATGATGGACAAGAATACAGACCCATTGCATTCGAGTCAAGGAAACTGTCCCCTGCAGAACAAAAGCTAGCCACCCATGAAAAGGAACTCCTGGCAATCATTCATGCCCTCAAGACCTGGTGACACTACTTAGAAGGAGTTGAGTTCGACGTGATCACAGATCACAGATCCCTTCAGTACATCAACACCCAACCAACCCTTTCCTGTCAACAAGCCAAGTGGAGTCAGCTACTTCAGACCTTCACTCCAAACATCATCTACAAGCCCGGCAAAACCCTGGTTGTATCAGACACACTCTCAAGAAGGCCCAACCTTGCTGCCATTTTACAAGTCACTGTGGCACCTGAATTCCTTAACCAGATCAAGACCGCATATGAACAAGACTCTCTGGTTCTACAAAAGGACACCAAGGAATTCAAAGAAAAGTACACCTTCAAGGACAACCTCATGTACTATCAAGACAAGGTCTACATTCCTGCCAATCCTGAACTTCAGTACAAGATTCTTCATGAACATCATGACTCCCCACTAGCTGGTCACCTTGGAATCAAGAAGACCATCAAGAACATTCAACAAGACTACTACTGGCCCAATATGCTCAAGGAAATCAAGGAGTATGTTCAAAGCTGCGACCTGTGTCAAAGGAATAAGTCAAGCAATCAAACACCTGCTGGTCTTCTGCAACCATTGCCAATTCCGACCAAGAAGTTCGAGTAAGTCACAATGGACTTCATTGTACAACTCCCACGAACCAAATCAGGCTATGATGCCATTATCGTGTTTGTGGACCGCCTGACCAAGATCACAATCGCCGAGCCAACCACAACCAATGCCACTGCCCCTGAGATTGCTAGAATCTTCTTCAAGTCTATCTTCCGCCAATATGGACTTCCCTGAGTAATTGTCAGTGACTGCAACCCCAAATTCACAAGTCACTTCTGGCAAGCACTCTTCAAGACTCTTGGAACCCAAATTGCTATGTTCACTGCCTTTCACCCTCAAACCGATGGACAGACTGAGCGAATGAACAGAACACTTGAACAAATGCTCAGAAACTATGTGTCTTATGAGCAAGATGATTGGGACCACTACCTGACCTATGCTGAGTTTGCCTACAACAATACAGTCCAATCATCTACTGGTCTTTCCCCTTTTCAGTTACTACACGGTCAAAACCCCGAGACCCCTGCAAGCCTAGTCTCATTTCAGCAATCCAGTCACACACAAGTCCCCACGGCCCAGAACCTTATTGACAAAATGGATTCTCTTCTCAAGATCACAACCACAAATCTGCTAAAAGCTCAACAACATCAAGCTAAGTATGCAGATAAGAAATGTCATGATGTCAACTACACTATTGGAGATATGGTTCTACTCAAAGCCGACAACATCAAGGCCCAATCTCAAGTCAACCGCCAGTCAGCCAAATTCCAACCCAAGTACCTTGGACCCTTCAAGATCACCGAGCAAGTCTCTACCTACTCCTACCGCCTCAGTCTACCAACAACCATGCATATACATCCGGTATTTCATGTGTTACAACTCAAGGCCTAGAACCAGTCACCCCCTTACCCTGGCCGAATTCCGACACCCTCAGCACCAGTCATGGTTGAAGACCACATTGAGTATGAAGTCGAGAAAATCTTAGACAAACGAGTCTGATACCGTCGCACAGAATACCTAGTCAAGTGGATGGGTTACCCTGAATACGATGCTACCTGGGAACCTGCCGCCAATCTCAAGAACTCTCAAGACCTCATTCAAGAGTTTGAGCAAAAAGAAACTCATTGACTACCCATGAGGTTCTCCTCTTGAATAGTAGATAACCTACTGTACTGATCAGGTACATTATGCATTGGGGCACTCTAAGGGATACAGCATCAGAAACAAGACTCACAGAAGAACTCTGTAAACCCTGCAACTAATGAGGTTCGAACCAGTTCTCATTCGATCAAGATGATACTTTGGCCCTCGCCTTATACAAGGATGGCCGGTCCTTGCCAATGAGCTGATATATTTTATTTGTCTTTTCTTTTGGTTTTATTTTCTCGTGTTACCTTCTGAATTCAATGAGGACATTGATTCTTAAGGAGGAGGAGATGTAACATTTTAGCATAGTTTATTTCTTTTTCTTTGTCTTTCTAGAACTTTCGGTAACCTTCCAGCACCTTCTGAATGATTAGAAATCATCTCTTGGCACTAAGCCACAGCTAGAACATTCTTGTCACTTCTGTTCCAGTCTTAGCTAGTCACGGAACTTCATGGAACATTGCAGATCTTTATTTGTCATCATTGCTGAGAAACTTCCTCTTGGCATTTCCATTGATTACTCAGATCCTTCCAGATCCTTCTTTCATATCTTGTATAAATATCCTCTCTGTTTTTTCGAATAAAGCTCAGAATATTTTCTCCCTGAACCCACAAGATCTTCCTGAACTCTTAGTAACTCTTCGAGCTACTTTAAACCTCTAGAATTTAGTCGCTTCCTCATTTAAGAAACCAGAACCATTACAGATCTACTCCAGTCTTTACTAGAGTACCACTTTCTAGTAATTTCTCCAGCCAATCCACTCTCTCTCCCCTAACTATTGGACAATAGTACAATCCAACTACTATAGAGCCCCACTCAGGCCTAGTCCATAATCCTCCTACTAGATATTCTTCTCACCCCCTAATGTTCTTCAGCTCCTCTTTTCCTTTACAGATCAAGATCTCAACCTTTCTACACTATTCAGTCATACTATTCCACTCCTTAGTCTGATTCTACTTATCCAAGACATTTTTATATCTCACATCCTATAGCAAAAGGAGATCAGTCTCCAAGCCTTTAAGCCATACAAAGATATTTTTCCTCCTTATAAAACCTCACAGCACATTGACATTCAAAGAGAAAATATTAATTGTACTATTCATGAGTAAAATGTTTGATGTGTTTTTTATTTCTCTCCCAGCCTTTTTACAATTTCAGCTTGATATTTATCCTTGATAAATCCATAAGATGTTCAGCTTCAACCTCAGCTTTCTTCTTCTTCTTTGCCTCCAATACTACAAGCACTACCCTATCAGATTCATCAAGCTTCTCCTCCATCTCCTCTCTATAATCTTTATAGACCTCCTTCTAGATTTTCAGCTCATTTCTCACTATCCAACAGCCATCAATAAGCTAACCTGCTGCCCTCACCAACTCTGCCTCTCTTGTTGTATCCAATTCATACCCCTCTTCTTCCAACATAACTACCAGTACCTCTGACTGCAATTTTCCCACCACCTCTACTCCAGACAAATGCCATTACCACACTATATCATCCAAGAACTAAAAGTTGACCTCTCCTAATTCATCAGCCATCAAATCTCTGAGAGTCTTCAGCAACCACACCTCTTTTCCAATGTATACTCCTCAGCCTCACTGGCTCTAATTAACTATTACTCTCCTTAGAGCCCTCCTTTTTTTTCTCCTTCTTGACATCAACCCACCCCTCCTTCACAACCCCAACAACTATACCTCCTCACCCTGCATCAGATACTCCAAACTAAAAATTCTGAGCTCTCTTTATCAAGACATCAACCTCCTCAATACTAGTCATCACCCCACTGCCCAAGCACTCTGACTGCTGGTCTCTCTCTTTCTTAGTCCACAAAGAATCCCAGCTTATCCTTTCAAACAATTTTTGTATATCTAGGAGCATGTTGTGAAGACTCGAGACCTTCAGCAGTCCATGACATCTTAGCATAGACCTTCTTATAACTCTCTAACAGGTCTCTTTGTAAGTACCTCCTCTGCATTCTCTTCTAGGCCCTCTTATCTATCCTCATCTTCTTGCTCTCTACTTTCTCTATTATCATTATATCCTTAAAGGCTTCCCAGGCCTTTGTTCTCTGCTCAACAGTTCCCTCAAGTTCCCAGAGTACCATCAACAGGTCCTCCTTCTCCTCTTCTATCTCCTTCACCCTCAACATCTTACACTTAAAGGGGTTCTACTTCAATACTCTTGGACAGTCACCAGTTTTCCCAGTTGCCTTCTTTCCAGCCACTCACAACCTCACTTCCATATTATCTATCTGAAACTTTATCCTCTCTCACATCAGAAACCCAATATCCATAACATCACTATACTCTCACATCACTATCTCAATTCTACTCTTTATCTCTTTTATCACTGTAGGGACCCCCTTTACTATTAGATATACCACCCTAGAATCCCATCTTAGGCACCTTAATATTGATACCACTATCTCACCCACCTTCACTCCTTTGGCCAGCATATCCACCAGGTACTTCTTCTTAATAAATCCAACCTCAATACCTTTCAGCCCCTTCAGAAACTTCATAGACATTACCTCACTCAGCTGCTCTCCTAGTATTCTTAAAACCACCCTAGCTATTACTACTAGTCCCCAGAAGCTCAATGTGACTGCAGACTCTGAGATCAACTTCTTGAGTAATAGAGCTACCATTAACTCTGTGATACCATTAGACAGGTCCCCCTTACCTGCTACTCTCAAGCCCTTAATTTATCTCCTGTATCTGTCAGTAGTCACATCTCTAATTTCCAGTTACACTGCTATTAGCAGTCACTCCTCTACTATTAGTTACCCCACCTCTGACTCTTTTCTCCCCTCAAGTAGATAGTACACTACCAGTACTACCATCCTTTCCCTTCTTATTTTCAGCTACCTTTCATCCATTAGTATTCTCAGTACCTTCTCCATTCCTCACCATAGCTGTGAAACTCACCAGCTCTTCTCCTCCAGTTACCTTACTAGTTCTCTATTCTCCTCCAGACTCTCCTCTACTTGATAGCCTAAAGAAACCCCACTCCATTTTAATCCCCCCCTTTCCATGCTACTAGTTAAACACTATACTCCCCCAGATCCAGCACACTCACCAGAACCTTGTCTATTTATCATGTTGTTAGTCTCTTATTATAATAAATAGTTGAAAAGTATATCAAAAGTATACTAGAAATTTGTATAATGTAAGTAGTAGTAGAGAAAGGCATTTTGCTAATAGAGCCATCCTCATTCAACTTAAAATTCAATATGACCAGAATTATATTATCTTCATTCTCTTTCTTATTCTTAGGATATCTGGCAAAATCATTTTCTATATCCACCAAACTTATGCTTAAGTTAGTAGTAGTACTCTCAAACAAATCAAATCAATTCAAATCAAATTGAATTGAGAGTTATTTAAATTGAATTTAATTGGGAATTTTTCAATTCAAATGAAGTTCAAATTAAATTGAATTTGAATTGAATTAAGGATCTAATTTGAACATTATTTTTTGAAATATAATAACTTGATGAAAATATGTCCAAATTTAATAATCTTTAGCTTATTAGATTTCTCTTATATAGGGGAATCTAACAAGCTAAAGATCATTAAATTTGGACATGTTTTGTCAAATTATTACATTTGGAAAAATAGGGTTTGAATTGAATTTCAAATAAAATTGGACCTTTGATTCAATTTGAATCAAATTGAATTGGATCTTTGATTTGATTCATTGAGAGCACTAGTTAGTAGAGTGTGGAAAGAAAGCCTGCATGCTTCTCTAAAAGGTTGTTGAGATCATTTTCTTATAAAACAAATGAGTTACCATCTAAGTCATTTTAGAGAGTAATGTTATCAGTAAGTGATATCATAATTGGGCATAGAATTATTCTGCTGCTCTTGAGGTCTCCAATAAATAATGTTATCATCCACAAAATAGAGAACATTTGCAGAATTCTAGAGTGAGCAGACTCTCAGAGAAGGGCCTTGAAATAGTACAATGAGACTATAAATAAATTAGTCTGGATTGTTCTCTAAGATTAGATTCCAAAGGTCTTAAACCTCATCACTCTTAATTGTAATAGTAGATTGGGCCTCTTCTGTAACCATTTCTTCAAGATAATTAATATAGTAACTTATTAGTTCTTAAATATAAGAAATCTTGATATATTTTGGATTGAAGATAATCCAGAGTATATGTCTGAAGATCTGATGAACTCTTTTAACTAGTACTTCTAACAAAGAGATTTAAATCAAATGAAAAAATCTCAAATTCTGATTTAAATCAATCAATTAACTCAATCTCTGATATAAATCATAATGAAATAATAGAAATCAATTTGAATTGAGTCAAAAGTTAAATTTAATAAGTCAATTTAAATCCACTCAAATTGATTATAATTCACTCATTATGACTTATTAGAAGTACTATATAGGAAAGAGTAGTGCTCTCAAATAAATCAAATTAATACAAATCAAATTGAACTCAGAGTCATTCAAATCAAATCAAAGATCCAATTTGAACCCTATTTTTTCAAAATGTAATAACTCAATAAATATATATCCAAATTCTCTTAGTTTCCATAGTTGAAATATATTGGAGTATAGAAACTTATTATGAATGGGTCTGTAGTTATAGCTGATAGTACCTGGAATGAACTTCTGTTACCTTGCTGCCAGTAGTCTGGTCTATTATTATGACTAGTACTCCCAACAAATTGAATTGAATCAAATTGGACCTAAATTCGATTCGATTCGAAAACTTCAAATTAAATTGAGGCCCAATTCAATTTGAATCAATTCAAATTGAGATCCAATTCAATTCAATGTCCGATTCGAACTCTATTTTTAGAAATTGAATAACTTGATGAATATATATCCAAATTCAATGATCTTTAGCTTGTTAGATTCCTCTTATATAGAGGAATCTAACAAGCTAAAGATCATTAAATTTGGACATATATTTGTCGAGTTATTACATTTCTAAAAATAGGTTTTGAATTGAACCTCAATTCAATTTGAATTTGATTTGATTCGAACTCAATTCGAATTGAAAAATCCCCAATTCAATTCAATTTGAATGACTCTCAATTCGATTCAATTTGAATTGATTCAATTCATTTAGGAGTACTAATTATGACAATAATCTTATTGTCTTCTATTTTAGTTCTTTAACTAGGCAATCACAATGACTAGGTTCTTCATTTGCTTGATGAGTATTATCATAAAGTCCTCTAAACTCTTAGTGGTAGCTGCTATTGCTATTGTTGTCTGAATGGAGTTAGAGTTGGAAGCAAGGGCCTATTTGGCTCTCTGGGCTCTCAAGTAGATATTCTCATATTATAATGATTCTGGTTTCTTAAATAAGGAAGCAACTAAATTCTAGATATTCAAAGTAGCTCAAAGAGTTACTAAGAGTTTTTAGGAAGATCTTGTAGTTTCTGGGAGAAAATATTCTGAGCTTTATTCATGAGAACAGAGAGGATATTTATACAAAATCTGAATGAAGGATCCAGAAAAATCTGAGGAATCAATAGAAATGCTAAGAGGAAGGTTCTCAGCAATGATGAAAAATAAAGATCTGCAATATTCTATAAAGTTCCATGACTAGCTAAGACTGGAACAGAAGTGACAAGAATATTATAGCTGTGGCTTAGTACTAAGAAAGGATTTCTAATCATTTGGAAGATGCTGAAAGGTTATGGAAAGTACTAGAAAGATAAAGAAAAGAAATAAACTATACTAAAATATTACATCTCCCCCTCCTTAAGAATCAATGTTCTCATTGAATTCAGAAGATAATATAAGAAAATAAAACCAAAAAGAAATATGAATAAAATATATCAGCTCATTAGCAAAGACTGGCCATTCTTGTATAAGTAGTGCTCCCAACAAATTGAATTGAATTGAATTTGACCCAAACTTGATTCGATTCGATCAAATCAAAGGTCCAATTTGATTTGATTCAAATCAAATCAAAGGCTAATTCGATTTGAGTTCTGATTTGAACCCTATTTTTCGAAATGTAATAACTCAACAAATACATGTCCAAATTCAATAATCTTTAGCTTGTTAGATTCCTCTTATATAAGGGAATCTAAAAAGCTAAAGATCATTAAATTTGCATGTATATTTGTCGAGTTATTACATTTCGAAAAATAGGGTTTGAATCAGACCCTCAATTTGATTCGAATTCAATTTGATTCGAACTTAATTCGAATTGAAAAATCCCCAATTTGATTCAATTTGAATGACCCTCAATTTGATTAGATTCGAATTGATTTAATTCATTTAGGAGTACTATGTATAAGGTAAGGGCCAAAGTATCATTTTGATTGAATGAGAACTAGTTTGAACCTAATTAGTTGCAGAGTTTACAGAGTTCTTCTGTGGATCTTGTTACTGATGCTGTATCCCTTAGAGTGTCCCAATGTGTAATATATCTGATCAGTACAGTATATAATCTACTATCCAAGGAGAGAACCTTATAAGCAGTCAATGTGTTTCTTTTTGCTTAAACTCTTGAATAAGGTCTTAAGAGTTTTTGAGATTGGTGGCAGATTCCCAGGTAGCATCATATTCAGGGTAGCCCATCCACTTGACTAGGTATTCTGTGCAATAGTATCAGACTCATTTGGCTAAGATTTTCTCGACTTTGTACTTGATGTGGTCTTCAACCATAACTGGTGCTGAGAGTGTTGGAATTTGGCCAGGATAAGGGAGTGACTGGTTTCAGGCCTTGAGTTGTGATGCATGAAATACTGAATGTATTTGCATAGTTGACAGTAGGCTGAGACAGTAAGAGTAGATAGAGACTTGTTTAGTAATCTCGAAGGGTCCAAGGTACTTGAGTTGGAATTTGGCTGACTGGCAGTTGACTTGAGATTAGGCCTTGATGTTGTCAGCTTTGAGTAAAACTATATCTCTAATAGTGTAGGTGACATCATGATATTTCTTGTCTATATACTTAGCTTGATATTGTTGAGCTTTCAGCAGATTTGTGGTCATGATCTTGAGTAGGGAATCCATTTTGTTGATAAGGTTCTGAGTGGTGGGGACTTGTGTGTGACTGGATTGCTGGAATGAGACTAGACTTGCAGGGGTCTTGGGATTTTGACTATATAGTAGCTGAAAAGGGGAAAGACTAGTAGATGATTGGACTGTGTTGTTGTAGGTGAACTCAATATAGGTCAGATAGTGGTCCCAATTATCTTGCTCATAAGACACATAGTATCTGAGCATTTGTTCTAGTATTTTATTCATTCACTCAGTTTGTCCATCAGTTTGAGAGTGGAAGGCAGTAGATATAGCAATTTGAGATCTAAGAGTTTTGAAGAGTGCTTGCCAGAAGTGACTTGTGAATTTGGGATTGCAGTCACTGACAATTACTTGGAGAAGTCCATATTGGTGGAAGTCAGACTTGAAGAAGATTCTAGTGATTTCAGGGGCAGTGGCATTGGTTGTAGTTGGCTCAGTAATTGTGATCTTAGTTAGGTAGTCCACAAATATAACAATGGCATCATAGCCTGATTTGGTTTGTGAGAGTTGTACAATAAAGTTCATTGTGACTTGCTCAAATTTCTTGGTCAGAATTGACAAAGGATGCAGAAGACCAGCAGGCATTTGGTTGCTTGATTTGTTTCTTTGATAAAGGTCACAGCTCTGCACATATTCCTTAATCTCCTTGAGTATGTTGGACCAGTAGTAGTCTTATTGGATATTCTTGATGGTTTTCTTGATTCCCAAATGACTAGCTAGTGGGGAATCATGGTATTTGTAGAGAATCTTATAATGCAGCTCAGGGTTAGTTGGAATATAGACTTTGTCTTGATAGTATACAAGATTATTCTTGAAGGTGTACTTGTCTTTGAATTCCTTGGTGTTCTTTTGTAGAACCAAAGAGTCTTGTTCATATGCTGTCTTGATCTGGTTAAGAAATTCAGGTGCCATGGTGACTTGTAAAATAGTGGCAAGGTCAGGCCTTCTTGAGAGCATATCTAGTACAACCAGGGTTTTGCCAGGCTTGTAGATGATGTTTGGGGTAAAGGTCTGAAGTACTTGTTGATGGGAAAGAGTTAGTTGGGTGTTGATATTCTGAATCTGTGATTATGTCAAACTCAACTCCTTCTAGGTAGTGTTACCAGGTCTTAAGGGCATAAATGATTGCCAAGAGTTTCTTTTCATGAGTGGCTAGCTTTTGTTCTGCAGGGGACAATTTCCTTAACTCAAATGCAATGGGTCTGTATCCTTGTCTATTATCTTGAGAGATGACTGCACCAATTGCAAAATTAGATGCATCAGTAGTGACAGTTAACTTTAAGTTCAAATCCATGTTTCTAAGAATAGGTGCATAGGTCAGGCAGTTCTTGAGTTCTTGAAAGGCTTGTTGACAGAAGGTGTCCCAGATATAGGGAACATAGTAGTTAGAGTTGGGTTCCTTTCACAGAAGATTTGTCAAAGATTCTGCTATACTAGAGAAGTTCTTGAAAAATCAATAATAGTATCTAGCTAAACCAAGGAAGGACCTAAGTTCAGTGAGACTTGCTGATACAGACCACTGTTCAATGGCTTGTATTTTCCTTAGGTCTACTTGAATTCCTTTGGCTGATACAATGTGTCCAAGGTATTTGACTTGGTCTTTGAAAAACTCACACTTCTTGAGCTTTGCATAAAGCTTGTGTTCACAGAGGATCTTGAGGACTTGTTTGAGGTGTTTGAGATATTCTTCTTCAGTGCCACTGAAGATCAGAATGTCATTAATGTACATGAGTACAAAGATATAGAGCTGATCCTTGAAGATAGTCTGCATGAGGTCTTGGAAGATTGCTGGTGCATTGGTGAGACCAAAGGTTATGACTAGAAATTCATATAGTCCAAATGGTGTCATAAATGCTGTCTAGATGTCTTCTAGTTTGATGTGAATTTGGTAATACCCAGAGATCAGGTCAATCTTGGTAAAGTATTTGGTATTCTTGAGAGTGTCAAAGATTTGGTTGATGAGTGGTAGTGGGTAATGATTCTTGACAGTAATCTTATTGAGTGCATGGTAGTCTATGCACATTCACAAGGTATCATCCTTCTTCTTGACAAAAAGGACTGGGGAGCCAAAGAGTAACTTGCTTGGCTGAATGGCTCCTCACTCAATGAGTTTATTGAGTTCTTTCTTGACTGCTTTAATTTTGAGTAGTGACATGCGGTACATCTTCTTCTTAGGAATAGCCATATCTGATACCAGCTTGATTTCATGATCATGATCTCTTGATAGCAGTCGACCAGACAGTTTGTCTGGGAAGACATCCTTGTATTTGTTTAGAAGTAGCTTGATACTTTTACTGATTGATAGCTTCTTGTCTTCTTTCTTAGATTGAATCAGTGCAACAAAGATATAGGTAGCTTTCTTGAGAGCCTTCTTGAACTGGATTGCAGAGAGAGTTGCAATTGGGGTTTTTGTCTGAGTTTGTCTATTTTAATTGTAATATTAGCTCCATCTTGAATCAGGGTGACTTCATTCTTGGTCCAATTGATATGTGGGTCATATTGTATAAGCCAGGGTTTTCCTAGGATCAGATCATGGTCTCCTAGAGGTATAACTTCAAAATCTAAGTGTTTCCAATACTTCTGGATCTTGAGGGGAAGTTTGGCAGCAATTGAGTCAATTGGTAGAGTGGTGCCATCAGCAGTGACAACTCCACCATTCTTGTCAGCTGGCTTGGTGAGGATCTTGAGCTTATTGATGAGGTTCTTATTGATGAAGTTCCCAACAGCTCCACTGTCTATGAGAATATCTAGTTCTTGACCTTTGACTAGATCTTTGAAAATGAGCATAGAGTTGGCTTGGTTTTCAGCTATGCTAGCAACTTGATCAGTACTGCCAAAGTCTTTCTGATCTCACTTAGTTGGAGACAACTTGGTGACTTCCTTGATGGCAGGCAGGGTGGCTCACTCTAGAATGAGCTGCGCAATTCTGTCACCTTCATTGACAGTGTAAGGTTGGTCCTTGTGGTTGACTAGTAGGACCTACATTTCTCCTTAGAAGTCAGAGTCAATGACTTCAGCACTGATATCCAGTAAGTATACTTGATACTGAGACTAGATCTTGGTACAATTCTTACATAATGTTCCTTGGGTATTTTGACTGCTAGGCCAGTTGGAATGAGACTTCTTTCATGGGCAGGAATAGTGATTTGTTGTACTGACTGGAGGTCTAAACCAATGGCTCCTTCTGACTGTGGTTGAGGAATCTGGGCCTTGGGATTGACTTGCATAAAATTGAGTACAACTTCTTGTTTGACTAGTTGACCTTGAGTGTCTTTGGACAGGACCAGGATCCTCTTGGGTTCAGTAGTCTTCTTGGGACATTTTGTAGCAATGTGGCCAGGCTGTTGGCAAATGAAGCAGACTCTAGCCTTCTTGAGGCACTCTTTTTTCTCAGGTGTAAGCTTGTTCTTCTTATTCTTATTGATGGTGTCTAGGTTCATGGGAGCAGGTCCAATAGTTCTGACTTTGGTTTCCTCCCTTCTGTGGTTGTTGTTAAATGGCAGTCTCTTGTGCTTGAAGTGGTTGCCATAGGTAATGATGTCAAACCTATCAGCAATTTTCATTGCCATATTTAGGTCTTTGAGTTCTTCTAGTTCAATATGAACTTGGGTTTGTCCTTTCAGATCTCAGATGTACTTGTAGACCTTCTCATCTTCAGTGACATGAGGTAGCTCTAGTAGAATTGACAAGAATTGTGCATTGTATGCTTGAGTTATTTGACATTTGCCAGGTAGTCTTGTACAACCTTGATGCTGTTGACAGGTTTGAATTGGCCTTTAATAGTATCTGCAAATTTGCCCCAGACCTTGATTCAGCCAAAAAATCTTATGTTCTGGACATGATTTCACCACCAGATTGCAGCATTCTCTTGGAGAAGTGTGGTGGCAAATTGGACTAATACTGCATCTTCCAAATTGGTCAGTTCTCCATACTGCTCCAATTGAAAAAGCCAAGCATCAGTAGACAGTCCTCCTCTTTGGCCATCAAAGGTATCAGGCTTCTGAGGCTTGATGGTGACTGCTATCAGAGATACCATTGTGGGTGTGGATATAGATTGTGCAGGAGCTTTGCCCTCCTTCTTGTCTAAATGTTCTTGAAGTTGGGAAATTTGAGCCAGTGAAGTGTACAGAAGGCTTTCTAGTGTCCCAGATGACTGGTTAGAAATTTTGTCCTCTTCTTCTTGTCAAATATGGGGAGCATTCTGTGGAACATAGATATTATAAGTGTTGTAGATGTTGTTGTCTCAGGCATTGGCATTGGGGTCCATAGACATGGTGTTTGACTAGTTCTTGAGAGGTTTCTTATTTAGGCAAGGTGTAATTTGTCTGCTGTTACCAAGTGTAATAGTTCTGGTTTCTTAAATGAGGAAGCAACTAAATTCTAGATATTCAAAGTAGCTCAAAGAGTTACTAAGAGTTCAGAAAAATCTTATGGTTTCTGGAAGAAAATATTCTGAGCTTTATTTGTGAAAACAGAGAGGATATTTATATAAAATCTGAAAGAAGGATCCAGAAGGATCTGAGGAATCAATGGAAATACCAAGTAGAAGGTTCTCAGCAATAATGATAAATAAAGATCTGCAATGTTCCATGAAGTTCTGTACCTAGCTAAGACTGAAACAGAAGTAACAAGAGTGTTCTAGCTGTGGCTTAGTGCTAAGAAAGGATTTCTAATCATTTGGAAGGTGCTGGAAGGTTACAGAAAGTACTAGAAAGACAAAGAAAAGAAATAAACTACGCTAAAATATTACACATATTCTACTGTTATTCTGTGGGTCCTTGGGGTCTCAATTTGGACTAGTTCACAATACTCATATACTTGCTGGACTGGTCTGTAGGCTGCTTCCCAACATCCTTATACTTTAGCAACTTGCTGTTCAATACTTCAATAATTCATTCTGATGACTTTCTGAGTTCTAGAAATAGTCTATTGAGAAAGATGATTGAGGCCAGAGCTAATTGAACTGCAGGTTGCAAGTTTGTCTTAATTATCTGTACTTGGATCTAATAGTAGAAGCCTTTTGGAGTTTTATTGGCAGCTTGGCTCATGTATATCAAAGCCTCATATACTTCTTATTAGTGCTCAAGACCATTAAACTGGGTATAGAGCTAGGTTTTATAAATGTTGTATCTTGCTATATAGTCTCTATTCTGTTGAAGATGAGCATCTCATTCTTCTCTATCAATTTTACCTCTATTTTGTTTTACTTAATTGTACTTTTGCTGAGCAGAACCTCTCAAAAGTGGTTCTAAAATTCTGAGATTTCTCTGGAAATCCCATTGTTTGGCAGCCACTTGTACTTCAATTTCTCTAAAGAACTCTTCAATGTCGTCATTATCTATACTATAGAATTTCTGAAAGTAACTTATCTCTGATTCATCTTTACTATCTTTACTATCTAGGTCTAGTTTAGGGGTAGGATTCCTTAAAGGCCTTTGAGAGGGAGGAGAGGGTGATAGTGCTGGTGTCTGATATACTGAGAGTACTGATAAAGAGTGATACCTTAGTGTGAGTAGTCTGGTTTGCCTAATTAGTACTAGGGTAGAGGTTCTTAATATTGGTGATATTTTGAGTGACTGATAATAGTTACTAAATACTGAGATACTAAAAGAGCTGAAGCTTATCTCTTATAGATAGTAGCAGAGTATAAATAATCAGAATACTGAGACTTAGATAATAGAAGGAGCAAGAGAACTAATGTAGCTGATATTAAGTTCACATGCTCCTTGCTGTTTTAAAGCAGTGAGATTCTGTTTATCTTACTAAGGGTCTTTATTACTATCTGAGTGGTGATATAGATTGAATTCATCTCTTAGGTAGTCTGATTGACTTCCTCAATCTTCATCTTGCTTGGGGTTATAAGGATGATAGTCTTCTTCTTCTCCAGATATCTCAAAATATACTTGGTTTAATAGTATAGCCTGAGTGATAGTAATGGTAATATAGTCATTTCTGTCTGAATTCTTCCTAGAGATTTGAGTCTGGTATTCTTCAGGAAGATCTTTCTCTTGAATTAAGTCTTGTGTCTAAATGGGCTCTGGCTGTCCTCTGAGTTGTCTTCTTTCTCTTAAGGTTCAAAACCATAATATGGATCACTTCTTTCCTCTAATTCAGTTTTCTGGATACTGGTTCTGAACAGGATTAGGGCTGTCCTAATAATGGTGTGGACTTCTTCTTCTGAAGTAGACTGTTGCTGACCCTAGTTCTCTTATTACTGACTGATTTCTTCTGAATTCTCCACTGTAGATAGCTATTGGATTCTTGAGCCAAATAGTCAAGTCTTTAGAAAACTATTCCCAATTGAGCTGCAAAAATATAATATATGATTTGTATATTTATAGACTTCAAGCATGGTTCAATATACTACTTATGAAGCACACTCTCTGAATTATATATGATATTTGCATCTTATTACATCTGGGATTACATAACTATCATTCAAATTATATATCAAAAAGTCTATTACAGGAGTTCAGAAGTTGGTCATTCATACTGATCATTTGAATCAAAGAGTGGGTTCTTGGTGATTACTTGGGTCTTATAGATTGAGTTTCCAGGAGAAGTAGTGGGTTCTTAAATATATAAGAGGTCCTGATCTTGAATTATGCAGATAATCTGAGTCTTGTAACTTGAATATATAGTTCAGGTGGATAGATTTTCATAATATAGCAATGGGAATAATTTGTATCAGTAGGTCAAAAGCAGGAGTTTGGATAAGTTGATAGCTTGATCACTCATATTATATGTTCAATTACTTGTTAACTTGAGATTTCTAATAGATATTTCAGATCTTGAGCTTATATATAGTTTGAATGTACAGTAGGTCAATTTTTCATAGTGGCTTCTATTTTACAGTATGGTCTTAAATCCATGATTTTGTATCAATTGACTAACTGACTTATATTTTGAATGTCTGAGCAGATCAATTTTCTTAACTTGGTAGCAAGAGAAATTCTTCAACTCAAACTTCTAAGCTTTGATGCTTCAGATTATTGTCTTATTCTCTGAATTTTTCAGTCTCATGAAGACAGTGTGGTTTCTCTATATAACTTCTTTTTACTTCAAACTGAAGCTGACTGAGATTTATTTATTATAGTTCAAGAAAGTATTTATATAGATTTGTATACTGATTCTGCTAAGTATAAGGCTAGTAATTAGTAATTCTCAATTATTTAATTAGTATAGATTTGGAATTCAGATAACTAACTAGTTGAATAAGGCTAATTCTTTATTTGTAATGAATTTGTCTAGTTAAAGTGCGGTCACTATGTATACAATTACCTAACTTACTCAATTTGGCTAATAGAGCTTGAAGTGGAAGGGCCAGCGGGAGCCAAGGATAAGGAAGGAGTGGGTGCAAACCTGGAGCCAGAGTCAAAGGTGACAGATTGGCAAACCATGTGGAAAAAAGGTGAGTAAAAAGGACTTACAAAAACTGAATTGAATTTGCATCAACCATTTATTGCCACGCAAACGCGCGGTCCTTATATACAAAATATGATGTCCCAAAAGGGAAAACATGCCACAACTCGGCGTTAACTGAATTAGGAACCACATGATAGCCGGAGATAGCTGGAGATAAGATCGAGCCAATCAGAGTTGCAGGATAAGAAGTGTATACAAACAAACAAACAAATCCAAATCGAGAAAAGCACAAAATCAAATTGGGAAAAGCATAAATCCAAATCAAGATTAAAAAATGTGAAATGGAAGGGCCAGCGGGAGCCAAGGATGAGGAAGGAGTGGGTGCAAACCCGGAGCCAGAGTCAAAGGTAACAGATTGGTGAACCATGTGGAAAAAAGGCGAGTAAAAAGGACTTACAAAAACTGAATTGAATTTGCATCAACTGTTTATTGCCACGCAAACACACAGTCCTTATATACAAAATACGACATCCCAAAAGGGAAGATGTGCCACAACTCGGCATTAACCGAATTAGGAACACATGACAGCCGGAGATAGCTGGAGATAAGATCGAGCCAATTGGAGTTGCAGGATAAGAAGTGTACACAAACAAACAAATAAATCCAAATCGAGAAAAGCACAAAATCAAATCGGGAAAAGCATAAATCCAAATCGAGATTAAAAAACATCCTGGCCCCCTCCGGGGTCTCACGCTTGCTCCGGGGACTCAGCCTTCACTTCGCTCCCCTCCGCTGCCTTCAGCCCCTCCGCTTCGCTCCAGGCTCGCTGCGGCTTGCTCCGTTTCGGCTTCACCCTCACTCACACTCACCCCTCCGGGGTCTGTGGATGTTTTTTAATCTCGATTTGGATTTATGCTTTTCCTGATTTGATTTTGTGCTTTTCTTGATTTGGATTTGTTTGTTTGTTTGTGTACACTTCTTATCCTGCAACTCTGATTGGCTTGATCTTATCTCCGGCTATCTCCAGCTGCCATGTGGTTCCTAATTCGGTTAATACCGAGTTGTGGTGCATCTTCCCTTTTGGGACGTCATATTTTGTATATAAGGACCGTACGTTTGCATAGCAATAAACAGTTGATGCAAATTCTATTCAGTTTTTATAAGTTCTTTTTACTCATCTTTTTTTCACATGGTTCACCAATCTGTCACCTTTGACTCTGGCTCCAGGTTCGCACCTGCTCCTTCCTCGTCCTCGGCTCCTGCTGGCCCTTCCACTTCACATTCTGTACTGTCTGCCCCTAGGGCCCCCCCCGCTGACATTGTCGATGCCGATATGGATGAGGTTCCCCCTCCTGCCTCTTCTCCTGCCTTTGTCCCCTCCACGGTTTCCTTCGAGGCCTATGTCTCATCCACCATCCTCTCTCTCCCTCCAGACCTTCGCCCTTCTGGTCGTCTGCTCCTCTCTCAATTCCGCTCTGTCTTGGCCCTCTCGGCCAAGGAAGCCCATCTCTGCCGTGACATTGATGCCATTGCTCCGCCCACCATCAAGTTTTCCGTCCTCCCTGAGGACCGCCACCAAGCCTTCTCTGAGGAGGTTCGTGCTGCCTCTGTTGCCGCCAAGACTGCTGCCGCTAATGCTGCTGCTGCAACTGCCACCTCAGCCTCCACTGCCTTCCACAAAGCTTGCACTGCCTTCGTGGCCCTTGCTGCTTCTCGCCTGGCTGACGCTGTTCCCTTCTGCGGGTTTACCATTGACATGGTTCCTTCTGCCGCCACCAACATTGATGCTGTTCAATGTTTTCTTCTCGCCGGCACTTCCTTCATTGCTCGTGCCCATGAGCAGGAAGCTGCTCATGCTGCCACCTCTGCCCGGGCCACCGCCACTGCTCCTCTCCCCGCCACTCCTGAGGTCTCTGTTTCCGAAGCCATTTGGGCTGAAGCTCGTGCTGCTGCTTGGGCTGAAGTCTGTTCCTTCACTGCCGCTGCCACTAAGGCTCCCACCAAGACCCCCACCAAGTTCAACAGGGCTTTGTCGGCCTCTTCTAGGTCACCCTCGCCTGCTGCCAGGACTTCCCCCACCCCTAAGCGTGATTGCACTCTTGGTGTTCGTCCTGCTGGTGTCTGGTCCTGCCCTGTCTGCTCCAGCCACTTCCACCATGCCTACTGGCACCCCGCCAAAGCTACCTGTCCCCATGGTGGTGTTCCGCATCCTGCGGCTCCCCCCACTGATCAATCTCGAGGTTGCTCCTGCTCCCATTCTCCCTCGGCTTCCTCCACTGGGTCCTCTTCCTCCTCCACTCGTGCCCTTGAGTGCAAAGCCTGTACCAAGGCTTGCAGTCGCAAGGTGTGGTACTCTGATGGGGTCTGCTCATATTCATCCACATTACCTTCTTCAAAAAAAGCCAAAGGGAAGGGGAAGAACTCCTATTCTTAAACTTCCCCCTGGCCTGGTTCTCCCCCGGTGTCCCCGTTCCCTCTTGGATTCCATTGTCGCTTCTGGTACCCCGTGATTGGTTCCTCATACTGCCTCCTCTATGCCTTTCCCAGTTGCTTGTCCCGAACTTTCGGGTTTATTCTTCCCTCGGTACTCTCTTGTCCCCTCCCTTTTCCTTGAACGATTGCCCCCTTTCTCCCCTTCAAGTTTTTGCTCTCTCTTTGGGTCCTTGCTTTGTTTTTTCCGCGACTCCCTCCCAATTCTCTCATACCGATCCTGATTGGCTTGCATGTTTTCGTCGTGCTCTTGACCTTACTATTTATTTCAATGGTCGAGATGAGATGCCCTCTCGCTATTTTGTTCCTAGCAATTGGACCCCTCCTCCCAAAGTCTCTTCAAACTGCATATTCCTCGACATGGCTTGCACTTTGTCCGTCCCAGGATGTGCTCGCTCTGGCTTGGTTTCCGACCGTGCTGTGCATACCATGCTTAAATCGATCAAGCAATTGCCTCAGCATTTGCTAACAGTCACTGATAAGAATCAGGGTTTTGTGCTTATTCCAAAGTCGCTCTACCTTGATGGCCTTGATGCCCTCCTCCGAGCCATGGCCTACGAGCCTAGTGCCCTTGGATTGGATGAGGTTCTCACTCTACTTCGGGTTAACCTTGCTTATGCTCGGTCACTGTTGGGCTCTCCACATGCGAATCCCATTTTTAATTTCTTTCAGGACTCTTTGTTCTCACCAGATGTTTGTCTCCTGGTCTTCTATGCTCTTCCTAAAGTTCACAAGCCTGCTTTGACTTGGTGTCCCATCATGGCTGCCTTTTGTTTGCCTACCACTGAGATTTCGAAATGGCTTTCTTGCTTTTTCCTCTCCTGGATGGCACTCCTTCAGCACCGTCTTGGGCCTGAGTACACCATTCTACAGGATACTCAGGAGCTCACCCTTTTATGTTCCGCCTTTGTGCCTGTTGCTTGTTTTTCTTACCTGGCCTCTAGTGACTTCTCCTCCTTTTACACTGCTATTCATTTTGATGAGATCGATGACTGCCTTTGCTACCTCGGTTCCATTGTTTACCCTCTGGATTCCCTGGTTACCTTGGACTCGATTGTTGAGCTTACGCTCCTCATCTGTCACTCAAACTTTTTTGAGTCGGCTCTTGGCTCTTTTCACCAGACTTCTGGTATTGCCATGGGAATGAACTGCACCCCTACCCTAGCCAACCTTGTTGGTCTAGCTCATGAGCTCCATGCCACTCATGATCCTTCTTCGCAACTTGCTGCTGCCCTTCGAGCCGTTGATATCTTCTTCTGCCAATACATTGATGACTTTATTGTCTTCGCTATTGCTGGTGTCGATATTCCTGGAGTCTTTTTGGGCATCTACCCTCCTCACCATTCTATTAATTGGGTGGTTGGGTCTCATAGCATTCCTTTTCTGGACCTTTCTATTTCTCTTTCTCCCTTCCGAACTGTTGTTTATTCAAAATTTCCCTGTTCCCAACAGTTCTCTGACTTCCTTTCCAATCACCCTCGTCACACTCTTTTGGAGTGTGTTCGGTGTGAGGTTAGATGTCTTGCACTTTGCTGCTCCTGTCGTTCTGACTGGGTGTCTGCTGTTCGGGTTCTCGGCAACTTCTTGGTCCACCACTGTGCCTACCCCATTTCTATTGTTCGCGATCTGCTGGCTTCTGTTGAATGGTCTGTTGTTCGTTCCTCCCTTCTCTCTCCCACTTATTCCCCCTCCCTTCCCTCCCTCCCCCCTTACCCACTTCGAACCCCCTCTTCTTTCCCTCCCCCGATTCTTATTGTACCATTCGATCATGCCCGCTGGGTTGCACAACACCCTGATTCTGTCCTGCGCTCTTCTCTTTCTCGCCATGGACTTTCTTCCCTTCCCTGCTGCCCTCTCATTGTGAAGGCGCGCCTTCTCAACATTTCTTCTATAATCCATCACTCTCGTTTTGCATTTTTGTCACCTTCTGGTGCCTCTGGTTCTTCCGGAGAGGATTAAAAAACATCCTGGCCCCCTCCGGGGTCTCGCGCTCACTCTGGGGTCTCAGCCTTCACTTTGCTCCCCTCCGCTGCCTTCAGCCCCTCTGCTTTGCTCCAGGCTCGCTGTGGCTCGCTCCGTTTCGGCTTCACCCCTCACTCACACTCACCCCTCCGGGGTCTGCAGATGTTTTTTAATCTCGATTTGGATTTATACTTTTCCCAATTTGATTTTGTGCTTTTCTCAATTTGGATTTGTTTGTTTGTTTGTGTACACTTCTTATCCTGCAACTTCAATTGGCTCAATCTTATCTCTGGCTATCTCTGGCTGTCATGTGGTTCCTAATTCGGTTAATGCCGAGTTGTGGTGCGTCTTCTCTTTTGGGACATCGTATTTTGTATATAAGGACGGCGTGTTTGTGTAGCAATAAACGGTTGATGCAAATTCAATTTAGTTTTTGTAAGTCCTTTTTACTTGCCTTTTTTCCACATGGTTCGCCAATCTGTCACCTTTGACTCTGGCTCTGGGTTCGCACCCGCTCCTTCCTCATCCTTGGCTCCCACTGGCCCTTCCACTTCACATTTTTTATATTATTT
>RQIL01010220.1:0-11681 GCA_003951145.1 Jimgerdemannia lactiflua | reverse complement strand
CTCATCTCCTCCCCTCACTTCTGTCACATATCATCTCCACTAATTTCTAATGGTGCCCCCCTTGTGAGCCCCACCCTTTCTGCCACCCTGACATCAAGTCCACCAGCAAACTCTCCCATCTTGCCATCTTTTCTTCCTTTGACATTTGTCTGCCCTTCTCAAACACTGCCTGCCAATGGCCTGCAAGACCTACCCATATCGCCAATGCCCAACCCAGTATAAGCCATTCATCACCAATCCCCCCCATCATTCTCTTCTTCAATACCTCCCAATGACCATTCCCTTGACTCCTGTAGCACCCACCCAATCTGCTCCCGCTTAAGCAGTCTCTTTATCACCCAAGCTAAAAAGTCCAAGTAATATGCCAGATACCATAACTTCGACATCCAGTAAACATTCAGAATCATTATCTATTCTGCCAGAGAGTTGTGGCACCCCCCTCAGCTTTTTAGTGAGTCCCTCCATACTCACACCCTCTCCTCCCACCAGGCCTTTGGCAGTACTGAACTATATACTGAAAGGAAGATGCTCAAGTATTGGACTGTCTTCCCTGCTAGTACTATAGATTCAATAATATTGCCATCAATAATTCCATTCTCCAGCACTATTATCTTATACTTGTGCCAGTTCAGTTTCTGACCTAAGCATCTTTTATACTAGCTAACTGTCTCCTTGAGCTTTCCCACATCCTAGATAGAGCCCAGACCAACTACCATATTATCTGCAAAGGTGCCCACCTTTTAGTTCACTCCTAATATAGTCAATCCTTCAATCTACTGCCTAATCCTATTCAGGAGTGGTTCTAGTGACAGAGTATACAGAATTGGGGACAGAGGGTCTTCTTATAGTACTTCTCTCCCCAGTAAAAATAGAACTCTTTAATGACTATTTACCATTATGGCTGCCTTGTTCCCCTCTAGTAGCTGAACTATAGCTTGATCCAATCTCCTTGGGATTCCAATTCTCACCAAGACCTTCCCCAACCACACTCAGTAAACCCTATCATATGCCTTCTCTTGATCTAAGAAGACCAGCCTTCCATCCACCCCTGCAGTTCTTGCCCCCTCAATGATATCATGCACCCATACTATATTATTTCTGATTAGCCTTCCACTAACAAAACCACACTGTTCTTCTCCTAGAACTTATTGTGCCACTGTCTATAGACAAGCTACCAGTATCTTTATTACCAACTTTCTATCTATATCTAAAAGCATGATTGGTCTCCAATTCTTCCAGTCCTCTCTCAGCTCCTTATCTTTATAAAGAAGTACTACTAATCCTAACTCCTGTCCCCCTAGCCATTTTCCCAAGTCTATCACAATACCACACATCTTCTTCATCTTCTCAAGCACCCCTTCAATAGTCACCATTTTCTTCCAAAAATCCCAGGGCAGCCCATCTTCTCCTGGTGCTATCCCATTCTTTGTAGCTGATAATACTCCCAAGATTTCTTCCTTCTGGATGGGGTGGGTCAGATCTCCTAACCCCTCAGCCACCAGTGGGGTCCACTCCTCCAAGAACCCTTCAATAGTCCTCCCATCTTCCCCTCTCTCCTCCTTACTCTACAGGTTGCCCCACCTTCTCTAGAGAGAGCCCAGAATACCCTACACCCCTGTTACTATTTTGCCATCTTTCCCAATATTACTCTCCCACCTCTGCCACACCTTGCATGCTCTTAGAAGTCTGGTGAGATACTTTGTGGGCCTTTCTCCTTCCTCCAGCCCCTGCCACCTTAATCTCACCACTATTCCTTGAACTTGTAGCTTCTCTTCCTCTCTTAAGGTGGCCTTCAGCTCTTTAATTTCCATCTTCACTCTCTCCACTCTCCACCCCTCACCCTCCTCCTCAGCACACTTATGGCCACCAACTAAGTCCAACAGGAGGCCCTCCAGTCAGCATGAGATTTCCATTATCTGCTTTCATCTAAGTCTCCTCTTTGCTCTCCCCACTTCTTCCCAAAATACCTGAGCAGCAGCCTTCAACTTCAGCCACCAATTCCCAATATCCATGCCTTCTCCCCTCCAATATGCAATATTGTCCACCACCTCCTCACTCCATTATCCTTACACCCTCTTATCTCTTATTAATGCATAGTTTAGTTGTCAATATTCAGGCCTATCCCCACTCTCCCCAAATGTTTCCTGCCCTGCTACCCCTCAGTGGTCTGACCAGGGGTACTACATCACCTCTAATTTCTTCCAGACATCGATTCCCCAATAGTCAGCCATGAGAATCCAGTCAATCCATATCCCCAGTCTATGCCCCAGTGGGTAAAGACTACTCAGTTCCTCCACTTCTGGCACTCTGTATCTCCTAAGGCACTTAGCCTCTCCACCTCCTCTCATCTATCCAGCCCCCCACTTCTATCTGCCCCAACTAGCCCACCATCAAAGTGATCCACAGCAGCATCCTAAACCATATTGAAGTCCCCTCCAAGTATGTTGACTCCAACCTCCCCCAATGTTCTACTATCCAATAACTTTTCTATCCAAGCTACTCTCAATCCTCTTTTTGCTAGACAATAGCAAGATCCCACCACTATTGGCCCCCACTCTGGCCTCACTCATATCTCCTATAGCAAGTGATCTCTCTAGCCCCCAATGTCTCTCAGTTCTTCTTTGCCCTTTCTGATCAGAATTCCAATCTTTTCTTATCATTCCACTACCCCTCCCCACTCTCTTGACCAGTTCAACTTATCCTTCTCATCTTTATATCATATATCCTGAAGTAAAAAAACATCTACTTCCAAATCCTTAAGCTATGTAAAAATGTTTCAATGCCTCCCAGATCCCCTTAGCTTATTGATATTGAGTGAAAAAACATTGATTGTACTGTTCATATTGAATAATGTTTGGGTAGAAGTTCTACTCTAAATCTCCAGATCCTGGTCCATCCTCAATAAGTCCAACTTCCTCTCAGCTTTTAGCTCAGATTTCTCCCTAGCCTTCAACTCTACCAAGATCCCTTGCACTGCTACTGTATTCTTCTCTTCCATCATTGTATGGTAGTCCTCATATATAGTCTTCCACAACTCTGCTCTATTCCAGGTATTCCATCCAGTGACTACCATTCTTCTCACTATCTCTTTCAACTCTGCCTTCCAGATGGTATCCACCTCATACCCTTCATCCTCCAACAGCCTTTGGCCATCAGCTTCTCCATAACTACAACTCCATACAAGATATCACTTCAGGCCTTCTCACTCATCAGTCAGAAGTCCACATCCCCCAACTTCTCATCTGCTAATTCTATCACCATTCTGTACATCTAAGGCCCCTCTCTCATATGCTCCCCTTCAGAAGTTGCTGACCTTTCTCCTCCCTCTTGCTCACTACTCAACCCAGCACTAGCTGACTCATCCCACTCCTCATCAGATACATCCACCAGATCTTCTCCAGTTACTCCAACTACTTATTTCCCTCAGGTGATATCTGGGACTCCAAATTGAATGTTTTTAGTACCTAACATCACAACATCCTCTACCTCCACCCCAGTGGTACCAGTGGTATTGATTGATAGCTTGACTTCTCTGCTCTTACTGGTCTCTCTCTCTAGTGCCCAGTCCTCAAAAAAAGGCTTCTCTATCACTATAGACTACCTCCCTGAGATGCATGCTCAGAAAGCTGTGAGCTCCCAGACCCCTTCTGCTCCTTCTCCTCTACCATACTTATGTTGCCAGTAATGAGCCCCATAAGAAGTTCCTGTTGTCACTTCCTCCCCTGAGTCCTCTCTCAAATCTCTTTGTCTACTCTGATTTTCTTCTTATTGACTTCTACTATTATCATAGTCTTTTAATAAGCATTCCACACTTGTTTCCTCTGCTTGACTGTCTCATCCAACTCTCAGAGTGCTGTCAGCAGGTCTTCCTCCTCCTCCTCAGTGCTCTTGACTCTAGACACCTTACACTCAAAGGGCTTCTACTTTATCATCTTAGGCTAATTGCTTCCTTTTCCAGTCACCTTCTTCCCTACCACTCTCAGTTATACTTCTACATCTCCAGTCCTGAAGAAAGTCCCCTCCCATAACTAAAAATCAATATCAATGACTTTGCCATACTCCCTCATCACCCTTCCAATCCTTTCCTTCATCTCTTCTATCAAAACTATGGGAACTCTCTTGACCACCAGGTGTACCACCCAGGGGTTCCAATGAAGATACTGTGTCATCAGGACTGTAACCTCACCCACTCACATTTCTTTGGCCACCACTGCTACCACATACTCCTCCTTGACAAACCCAACTTTGACTCCCTTTAGACTCTTCAAAAGCTTCACTAATGCCACATCATTTAGCTGCTTGCCCAAGAGCACTAATACCATCCTAGCTGTCACTGCCAGCCCCTGAAAGCTCAGCATGATAGTAAATTCCAAAATAGATTTCTTAAGTAATGGTGCTACTACCAGCCCCATTATATCATCAGCCAGGTCTCTCTTGTATATCACCCTCAAACCCTCAACCACCTCCTTGGTTTGATCAGCAGTTATATATTTTTTTTTCCTAATTCCCAGTCCCACTATTATCAGTAGTCATACTACCCCTGCTAGCTCCTATCTCTACCAGTCTCTTGCCCTTCTATATCTGGCCTAGCCCCACCACTGCCACTGAGTTTCCCCCTCATCCCTCCAACTTGCTACCATCTATTCTTGTTACTATCTCCAGCCCTCTTCTTCACAGCTACCACAAAGCTTACCAGACTCTTACCACTCCTCTCTCCTTCAGCTCCTCATTCTTTTTCTCCTCTACTCCTACTAGTCACCTTCCCAAAAAACTCCATCCCCAGTCCATATCCTTCTTTCTCTTGCTGCCACTTGAATACCACACTAGTTTCAGACTCAGTACACCTACCAGGAGGTTAATTCAATGCTATTTTAATAGTTGCTTTCTTCAATAAACTGTTCAAAAAATGTGTGATAAGTGTGTGTAACATGAGTGGTATACCTAAATGTACTTCTTGATCTTTAGACATTTCATTGATAATGATGGGAACTGAGAGCTTGAGTGGAAGACCAAGAGCTGAAGAAGTAGCAAGCTAGAGAGTGGCAAACTGAAGAACATAGTGAGCAGCAGGGGAAGCCAGGAACTATGGGGCCTAGAGCAGGAGTCAGCAAGCTGGAAGGCAGCAAAATAGAGAGCAGCAAGATGGTGGCATAAAGTGCAATAGTTAAAGATTGATTGTGGATAGAGGATGGATGAATAAATATACATAGGTGGTAAACTAGACTGCAAACAGCAAACATACTTTAGAGATTCAGCATGTTCTGTGTGATTCAGCATATTCTGCATAAGCCCTGATTGAGCGAGGTTTACAATAACATTTGAGTAAGGTTTGTAGTGCATTTGAGTAAGATTTGTAGGATTTGCAGCAAGATTCAAGTGAGATTTACAAGTAAGATTAAAGTGAGATTTGCAAGCAAAGTTTGAGCAAGATTTGAATAAGCCCACATCTCTCTCTGGTAACTTTCATATTACACAAATTCTATATATATTTTTTGATATACTTTTCATCATTTCTTGGAGAAAACTCTTAAGGCGATGGCAATCAAGCAAGGTTCTAGCAAGTATACTGGTGTGGGAGATGGGCCAGCCTTCAAGTAGCAGTACAATAAGAGAGGGATAGGTTTGGGGCAGGGGTTCTTTGGAATATCAATGGGTAGAGGAGTAAGAGGGGGACAGGAGGTAAGCAAGAAGGCTGGAGATAGAGAAGCAGTAAGCTTCATAGTAATAGTCAAGAATGGCAGTGAGAGAGAGGTGACTGAGAGATGGAAGATAGTAGAGAAGGAGAAGAAGAAGTCTGAAAGTACTAAAAGAGTACTCTCTGGGGGAGAGAAGGGGGGGGCTAAAGGAGGTATGACTGGCATAATGGCTGGGACTGCTGATAGTAGTATGATGGCCAATCTGGAAAAAAAATCCAGATATAACTGCTGATGGTGGCAAGGAGAGTCAGGGAGGATTGGGGCTGATATGCAAGGATGATCTATCAGATGGTATAATGAGCCTGGTGGTGGTACTATTGCTCAAGAAGTTAATCTCAAAATTTGCAGTCACAGTGAGCTTCTGGGGCCTGGCAGTGACAGCAAAGATAGTTTTGAGGCTACTGGAGAAGCAGCTGGTGAATGTGGCATCAGTTAAATTCCTAAAGGAGCTAGAGGGAGTTGAGGTTGGATTTGTAGAGGAGAAACACCTGGTGGAGGCTCTGTCAAAGGGGATTATGGTGAGTGAGGTTGTGGTTTCAATGTTGAGATACTTGTGCTAGGACTCTAGGGTAGTACACCTAGTGGTCAAGGGGGTCTCTACAGTGTCAGTAGAGAAGACAAGGAGCAGGGTCAGTGAGGTGATGAAGGAGTATAGGAATATCATCAATATTGGATTCCAGATATGAGAGGGGACAATATTTAGAACAGGAGATATGGAGGTGAGACTGAGGATAGCTGGGAGAGAGGTGATGGAGAAGACAGGTGACTGGCCAAGGGCCTTGAAGTGGGGCTCAGTTGAGTGCAAGGTATCAAGAGTGAGGGGGACTAAGGAGGAGGAAGAAGATTTACTAATAGCATTATGGGAGCTAGAAGGGACTGTAGAGTAGAGAGCAAAGGCCTGGGAGGCCTTTGAAAATATGATAGTAGTGGAGGAGATGGATGGCAGGAAGGTATGAGTGGATAAGAAAGTATGAGAGAGGGAGCAGGGGAGACAGATGTAGAAGGAGCTTTAAGAAGAAGACAGGTATAGGATTGGTGCCTCTACCAGGATTCACTGGGGGCCTTGAGATTTCGCAATATGCTCTCTGGTAGAAAAAGATCAATAGTAAGGATGAATTCAGGTTCTTCTTTGATTTGGATGAGGAGGAAGAAGACCAGGCTGGAACAGGAGGGACCTTGATTAGCATTCTGGTAGAAAAGGCTGAGAGGGAGGATGTAGTGATGAAGAAGACACAGTGAGTGAGCTTTGGAGTTTCAGATGTCATGCATGGAGGGTTGGTAGTTGAAGTGGAGGGAGAGCAACCTGGGGCAGTTGAAGAAGGAGAGAATGAGAGTATTAGGGGACTAGAGAGAGCAAGAGGCCTGTGACCCTGGGTATAGGTCACATCAGAGGGGTGGAATGGTTGCTGGCTATACTTAATAATCTGGTGGCAGATGAGCTTACAGAGATAGACTTCCATGTCCTGGAGCAGGTAGAGTGGAGGTGCATCATAGCAGGAGAAGGAGTGGTGGACAAGCTGTTGATGGAGGTGATGGTGATACTGCTGGTAGAGAAAGGATATAAAGTAGATGCAAGGAGAGAAGTGAAGTTAAGGAAAACAACTGGGAGAATTATAGAAGACTGTTGGATGGAGAAGAATAGAGCAAAATTGTAGTGGTCAGTCTGTGAGGACTACAGGAAAGAAGCAGAGAAGAAAGATGTTGAGGATATTTAGGAAATTGTAGCTGCATTGGAAAGGAAAGAGATTGAGGAGAATGAAATAGAGGCTGAGTGGCTATTGGACTTGTCTAGGATGGACATCGAGCTGGAAAACTGAAGGGGCTGGGAAAGTTATATAATAAACATTTTATCTCTAAATGTCAATGGATTATGGGGTGGAGAGTAATGACAGAATTTGTTTGAATAGTTATAGAGCTCTGAAGCTGATCTGTTTCTTCTACAGAATGTAAGATATAAGGAGATGGTGAATAGGCTGAATTGGACTAAGGAATGGGGAGGGGCAGTGGAATGGCATAGAAGGGTTGGGATCTTGATTCAAAAAGGCAAAGAAGAATTGGTAGATATTGGGGGTTGGGGCAAATGTCTTATATGAGGAATGTGGAGAAGACCAGGGTAGAGCCTAATAGTGGTTAGCTCATGCTATTATCTGATAGTCAGAGAAGAGAGAGTTGACTGATTGGAAGGACTGCTGGAGGATAGGTCACTAATGGAAGCTGGAGTGGACATCCTGGGTGGGAATTTCAATATAGTGTGAGATGTCGCTGTGGATCGATCAGATGGGAGAGCAGGAGTAGTTGGCTGCAGTGATAGGCTGAGCAGGTGGGAGGAGATTGAGAGATTGAGTTCTCTGGGAGATATAGGGAGGGTGAGATGGGGAGCAGATAAGGTCTTCACACATTGGATTGATGGACTGGAGATAAGAATTGACTGGGTGCTCTTAATAGACTGCTGGGGAGAGGATGTTTGACAGAAACTTGGTATGGTCCGATGCCCCTGGTTAGACCACTGAGGGGTAATGGAGCAGGGGAATTTTGGAGGAAGTGGGGAGAGGCCTGGACATTGGTGGCTTAATTGTACTCTGCTGGAGGATGGGGATCTGTAGGGGAAGTGAGAGAGGGAGGTGGTGGCTAGTATTACCAGATAGAGAGAAGAGGGGACCTCAGTGGGTCTCCAATGAGTAAAATTGAAAGAAGTAGCTAGTATGTACTGGAGTGAAGTTGAGAGGCAGAAAGAGAGGCTCCAATAGAGGAAGAAAGTGTGAGCATCCAGTAGGATAGAACAGCTGCTAGGACAGTGATCAGATTTGAAAAGGAGCAGGAATGAGAAGGAGGAGGACTAGAGAGTGGTATGGGTGAGGATGAAGATTGAGAAGCTGAAGAGAATGAGGAGGATAGAGGAGGAGAGCTAAGTGCAGGGCATAGTAGCAAGGCTTAGATGGTAGGGGCTGAAGGAAGGAGAAAGGCCAACTAAGTACCTCTCTAGGTTGCTAAGAGCAAGGAGAGTAAAGCAGAGGTGGGAGAGGATTATCAGAAGAGATGGCTGCTTAGTGACTGGGGTCTAGGGGATCCTTAGAGAGCTTAAGAGTCATTGGGGGAAGTTGTGGAGTAAGGAGGAGAGAGGTGTGGACAGTGAGGCCATTGTGAAATACTTGGAGGACTGATGCCCCCCAGAGGTAGAAAGGCTTAGAGATCTGATAAGACTAGTGAGAGAAGAGGAGATTCTACATATCCTGGCTAGTGCTCCTAAACAAATCGAATCAATTCAAATTGAATCAAATTGAGGGTCATTCAAATCGAATCGAATTGGGGATTTTTCAATTCGAATTAAGTTTGAATCAAATCAAATTCGAATTGAATCGAGGGTCCAATTCAAACCCTATTTTTCGAAATGTAATAACTCGACGAATACATGTCCAAATTCAATGATTTTTAGCTTTTTAGATTCCCCTATATAAGAGAAATCTAAAAAGCTAAAGATCATTGAATTTGGATGTGTATTCGTCGAGTTATTACATTTCAAAAAATAGGGTTCAAATTGGAATTTGAATCGAATTAGCCTTTGATTCGATTCAAATTGAATTGAATTGGACCTTTGATTTGATCAAATCGAATTGAGTTTGGGTCAAATTCGATTCGATTTGATTTGTTGGAAGCACTAGTCCTGGCAGCTACTAAGTCAGGGACTACCCCTGGAGAGGATGAGCTGCTATGGGACTTCTGGAAGAAGATAGTGAAGGTGGAGGAGGTGCACCAGGAGATAAGAGATATGTATGATGAGGTGATTGAGTCAGGATCTTAGCTGGGTGGTCAGAAGCTGGGGTTGGTGGTACTTCTATATAAGGACAAGGGACAGAGGAAGGACTGGAAGAATTGGTGACTGATCATACTCCTGGACATAGATAGAAAGCTGGACATAAAGGTACTGGTGATAAGACTGCAAGTGGTAGCACAGCAGGTCCTAGGTGAGGAGCAGTGAGGCTTTGTTGAAGAAAGGTTGATTAGAGATGGCACAGCTTGGGTACATGGGATTATTGAAGAGGTGAGGACTGCTGGAGTGGATGACAGGCTGATTTTCTTTGACCAAGAGAAATCTTATGACAGGGTACAGCAAGTCTGACTGGAGAAAGTACTGGAGAGGATTGGGATATCTGAAGAGCTGGAAAACACAATTGTTTGCCTTCTAGAGGGTAGTCAGGCAACAATCATAGTGAATGGATGCAGGGGAGTAGTCTTTTTCCTTAGGCAAGGGATTCCCCAGGGAGACCCCCTGTTACTCATTCTGTATGCTCTGTCCTTAGAGCCATTTCTGGATAGAATCAGGAGGAGAGTTGAAGGGCTAACTGTGCTGGACATAAATTAGAAAGTGGGGGTCTTTGTGGATGATATGGTGGTGGGCCTGGGTACCATTATAGATATGGCAGAGCTTAAGAAGGCTATAGGATGGTATGAATAGTACTCTGGATAGAAGCTGAACTGGCACAAGTGCAAAAAAATGGTGTTGGGGAATGGATTGGTTGGAGAAGACATTATTGGAACAATTATCCCCCCTGGGGAGGCAGGGATCTTTCTCTTGATATATGGGTCAGTCCTCCTCAAGGCTTGATAGGAGGCCAAGGTGGAAGTATAGAGAGATGTGCTGAGGAGCTGGGGAGGGTGACATATCTCTCTGGCTGATAGGGTGACTATTTTGAATGTTTACTGGATGCCAAAGCTGTGATATTTGGCATACTATTTGGACTTTCTGGCATGGGTGGTCAAGAGGCTGCTAAAGCTAACAAGAGAGTAGATTTGAGCAGGCCACTGAAGTCAGATTAAGTGAGAGGTCTTTGTAGCACTGGTGGAAAGGGGGGGCCTGGACCTGGTGGATTTTCCAAAGTATCTGCACTGTCTTTATGCCTGGTGGTTAAAGAGAATGATGATGTTGAAAGAGAGTGGATGGGTCCCACTGATGCAGAAGGTATGGAAGGTGAGGTATGTCCCCTGGGGGTTTTCTGGAGACCTTTCAACATTAGTGGAAGGGGGGGGAAGTAGAAGGCTCCAGTATAGGGAGTTCTGGTGGAGAGTGGCTGAGAGGATGCATAGAATTAGTATTAGATAGGAGGGCTGTACTGCAGCAGAGCAGCAGGGGAAAGGGGGTTGACAGTGGTATAGACTGCTGCTGGGTGGGGCACTGGCATTGGACTTTGATTTGAGAGATGGGGTGGAAAGTCAGAATGGTAGAGGGCAGGACCTTTGGCCAGAGAGATGGCAGTGAGTGGGGATTGGTGAGGAGTAGGACTGGAGAGGACTGTGGACCTGGGGTCTAGAGACAAAGAAGTGGCTACCCCCCAAGTTTTGGGTGGTGTGGTGGAGGGTACTGAGGCGAAATATGATGTTGAACTTCAGGTCTGATCATTTGGTCCCAAGAGGGGCCTTTAAGTATGAAGAATGTCAAGAAGTAGGGCAGGAGGAGGGGGTAGTGCAGACCTCAGAACATTGGCTAGGAGAATACAAGGTACTGGATGAGTTCTGGGAGGTAGTGGGAGGCAGATTGAGTGGATATTATAGAAGTTGTGGGACTAGTCACTGGGAGGTATTAAAGAAGAAAATGCTGGGGGGTGTTGGCAATGAATAGCTCATGCTGGGGTGGGCATTGGCAATATGGGTTGGACTTACAGATCACTGGTAGGTAGTATTTGAGAAGAGCAGACTGATATCAAAGGAGAAGGGAGCAAAATGAGAGAGATTACTAGTTGACCTACTGTCAGGGTAGTGGAAAGAGTAGGGCCTACAGAGGGATCATTGTCAGAAATTAGTGGAGACCATATATCAAGAGTGAGAGAAGGGTATAAGTTATGGGAGGGGAGATTGTGTTTGCAAGGATAGAGATAGGAGAGCAAGTAATGGAGAGGGTGAAGTAGGGTAGGGTTGAGAGAAGGCTACCAATATAGTATGAGAACACCTTCAATATCATAGATAGTTAATAAATAGGGCTGCAGCTTATAA
>RQIL01010209.1:0-11681 GCA_003951145.1 Jimgerdemannia lactiflua | reverse complement strand
TTTAAACAAAATTATATTTCTGTCTTTATAATAAAAATTTATACTTTATATTGAAATTTTGAATATCCAAGTCATATGATAAATATGATTGGAGTATATATAAATATTGTAATGTAGCAGATGCTAAACTTAGCAAGTATGTTGGATTTCTTTATCTTGAATTCTTGTCTTCTTGACTCCTAAAGTCAGTAGTTCATAAGGCCAAATATGTCAAAGAGGTAATCCTAAAGATTCTTTATTGGTATATTTGTTCTTTATACTAACACTTTCAATCTGAGATTTATTTACTCAAAGATACTGGGGTATTTATATAAGTTGTACTAACTATGAGGTGGCTGCTAAGTTACATGACTAAGTTATGAGTCATTTAGCAAGTGTTAAAATATTTTGCCAGTGTCAAAATGCTATACTAAATCAAGATACTCAATTTTACATATTGCAAAATATTTAGCAAGTAGTGAGATCAGAGACTGCTAACTATAAGGCTATACTAATTTGGGACTGAGTATGATCAAATATCTATTCACTATTTCCTGCTTCTAGATTTGGCTATACTGTCACAACTTCCTTCTGAATAGATGATTTCATCCTTGAAGAATCTATTCAAACTCCCAGGTTTCAACTGTTTGTATGGTCTTATACTGTGCAATTTGTTGTACAAATTGTTTCCCAATGGTATTGCCTGACTCACTCGAAGTCTGAGGGGGTCACTTCTTGCAGATGGGCTAGTGCTGGTTCATCATCTCAGAACAGCTTGTGAATTCTCTTGGCAATAATGATCTGAGAATAGGAAAGCTGGCATTCTGTGATCCAATTTTCTTTGGTCATGTCTGGGTCCTTATTGAGTATCTGTCCAAGCTTGAAGTATTCCTGGAATTTGGCTCAATGCTGATAGGCCTTGAAGTGTGAAATTTAAGAGAGATGAATATATACAATACTTCAAATACCATCATAATATTCCTCTATAGTCGGAAACTCAGTGGTGTGCCATTGTCTTATGATGGCTCTTTGGGTAGCACTAGTGATCTTGAGTGCTATTGCAGTACTTCAGTTGTTGGCCATGATACTTCTTGAGTCAGTTTCAGTGGATAGTAGTGGGGATTATTATGCCTGAAGGTTTTTATAGTTGAAAGGTGGTCTTTTTTATATCTTGCACCAGATAAGGTCTTTCCCACTTAGGCTCCAGTTTTCATGACCATGAAACTTCTACCATATTCCAATATACCAGGACTTCATCTTTTATCTTGATAATCTCTAAGGGCTTGTGAGTCTTTTCCATATTGTTCCGCTATAGTGCCTGTGCCTTGATGATGTAATCCTCTGCCTTTTTCCTAATTTGATGCAATCTCCATATCTTCATATCCACATGTTTCCAAATTGCATCATTACTTACTAATAAACTTCAACTAGAACTTTCTTCTCCAAATAGCATTTCTTATAGTATTAAATGGGTGCTTTGTAATCATATATTCCACAGAGTGGATAATGCTATTAGAAGATAGTGGTCCCAGTTTCTATATTTATCACAGATCTTGGCAATGATATTCTTGAGAGTCTTATTGGTTCATTCCGCCTGTCCATTTCCTTATGGGTGATAGACTGTAGTCTTGATATGCTGGATCTTTTACTTTTTGTAAAGAATCTCCTAGAACTGATTGATGATTTCCATTACTCTATCAGTGATAACTTGCTTTGGGGTCTTGAATCAGCAGATGATTTCCCTGTAAAGGAAATCGGCAATTGACTGTGCATTGGCTTCCTTGAGGGGTCTGGCCTCTATTCATTTTGTGAATAGGTCTACAATCACAATGACATATTGGTTGCCTATCAATGTCAGGGGTAAAGGACCAATGACATCTATTGCAATGTGGGCAAATGGTATTGGTTCAATGTCTACTGATCCAGGGGCTTAATTCTGTTAGTCTTATTTTTATTTCTGGCATTTGTCACAGGCTCTGATGAATTGCCTGATGTCTTCTTCTATTCCTGGCCACCACATGGTTCTTTTTGGTTTGTCATATGTGTTTGTTCCTCCTACATGGTCTTGCTCATGTACTTTCTTCATCACTTGATTCTTTTGGTGCTCAGGGATGATTAATTACTGTTCTTTCTTGAGTGTTTCTCCATCAGTTTTGAATTGTTTCCATGTCCAATTAATAATTGTTTTTGTCCATTCTTCCAGATGTGGGGGCATCTTTCACTGCCCCAAGTAGCTGATGATTCCATAGTACAGCTTCTTATTCATGATGATTGTATGGAGGTTGGGTCCTTTGGAGTTTCCGTGAGAGAGCATCAGTATTAGCATTGGTTCTTCCAGGGCAGTGTGTGATTGTGGCATCATATGCTTGTAGTTTCATAATCCATTGGGCATAGATTCCTTTTGGCTCACTGGTGGTAAGCAACCAGATAAGTGCTGAGTGATCTGCTGGATAGTGAAGTGTCTTCCTGCTAAGTAGTAGTGGAACTTTTCTACAGCTCAGATGACTGCAAGGTATTCCAGCTTGTATGACTTATAGGACTGCTCAGCTTCTTGAGTGCCTTGGCTGAGATAGGCTATTACATATTCAGCACTATTTTTCTTCTGGGTGAGGACTGCTCTAAGTCCCATTGTACTGACATCTATCTGTAGGATGAACTCTTGAGTCCAATCAGGTCTTCTCAAGATTGGGGCCTGGGTCAACCTGGTCTTACGTTTGTTGAAGGCCAGTTCTGCTATTGTATCCACTGAAATTTGACCTTTTTTCTAAACAGATCATAAATAGGACTGGTAATGTGGAAGAATCTTCAAATAAATCTTCTGTAGTAGGATGTGAGACCCATAAAAGCTCGGGCTTTGGTGATGCTGGTGGGTACTGAGTATGCTGCTACTGCTTTGATTTTTGCTGGATCAGTGTGTATTCCTTCATAATTGATAATGTGTCCAAGGTATGCAATTTCTTCTTCTCCAAATTTGCATTTCTTGGGCTTGATGTAGAGGCCATATTTATAGAGCCTTCTGAGGATTTCCTTGATGTATTCTAAGTATTCCTTGGCTGTCTAGCTGAAGATGATCACATCATCTACATATACTATCATTCATTTTTCCATAATATCCCTGAAGATGCTATTCATCATTCTCTGAAAGCTTGCTGGTGCATTGCACATTCTAAAGGGCATGTGAAGGTAGACATAAGTTCCATCAGGAGTGATGAAGGCTGATCTTTTGCTAGCTTCAGGTATAAGGCCAATTTGATAGAATTCTGAGAATAGATTAAGAGTGGTGTAGAATTATGCTTCATTTCCCAGCATAATAAGGATATTGCCAATATTGGGTAATGGTTGTCTATCCTTTTCTGTGACCTCGTTGAGTCTTCGGTAGTCTGTGCACAGTCTTGGTGCAAATTCTCCTGATCAGCTTCCTTTCTTTAGTGCTAGGATGATAGGTGATGACCAGTGGCTACTGGCTTCTTTGATGATATCAGATTCCTCCATTTCCTTAATTTCCATCTTGAGCCATTCTCTATAAGCTGGTGGAATTGGGCAGGTCTTCTGATAGATTGGCTTTGCATCTCCTGTATTGACATCATGATAAAATAGAGGCTCTTTTGTCTTGATGTTCTTGAAGTCTGTGGCCAGTACATCTTCGAATGTGTGCAAGAGGTCTGATAATTCTTTCTTGAGGAAGAAGTTCCTTCTGATTATGTAGGTGTATTTGTCTTGTCTTTCCTCCTTCTTGTGTTCTAATTTGGTAATCCTGGTTACTGTAAGGGCTCCTCTTCCTATAAAGCCAAATCCAGCTCTTTCCTGTTCAGTTTGCCTGATGTTTGTGACTTCCTTGATCCTTGGGTTAAGGACAGGTAGGATGAGCATCTGTGCTAGCCAATTCTTCTTCCTTACTTCGAAAGGAATTGTTGGGTTGTGATTCCTTGCAAGGAGGAGGATTTCTCCTGTGTAGTCTGAGTCGATTACTCCTCCTTCTATAGATATTTCACTTTTTGCCAAGCTGCTCCTTGTCTTGAGGATTCCAACATGGTTTGGTGGGATGGTTACTTCAATTCCTGTTCTGAGAATGGTAGTGGTCTGTGGTTTGAGGATTTTATGGATAGTTATAGATAGATCCATTCCAGCTGCATTTTCTGATTTATACTGAGGCATGACCATGTCGGAGTGGATTTTTCATATCTTGCCTATGATATCTTCCTCCTCATCATTACTATCATCCAATAGCTCTGGTGGCTCCTCCTTTGTTTCCTTCTGGTCCTTCTTTGGCTTATTGGTGATCTTCTTCACTTCAATGATGTAGGTGTAGCAGTGATCTAAGTGTTGAGCACAGTACATTCTCTTGCCATTAAGGCATCTTCCTTGTAGGGCATATCCATCTGTGATTCTTACATACCATTCTTCATCTGTCAGCTGCTTGCCTTTTCCTTTCTTCATAGTAACTATATAGACCTCTTCTTCTTGTTCTTCCTTCATCTTGGGGCAGACTTCTTTGTGGTCATTGATTGGAATTCTGATCTTTCTGCCTCAGTAGACAATCTGCATCTTCTGAGTACTAAGATCAATCATTGCTTTGGTTTTATGAAGCCATTGATTGCTGATAAGGATATCATAGTTGGTTGCATTAGTGACAATAATATCCACAGAGATAGTGGCTTCTCCAAATTTGATTGGAACATCCCAGATCTTTCCTAAGAGTATTGCTCACATTCAATCAGCTGTGACGAATACCAGTTTGGTTGCTTCTTCTATTTCCCAACCTAGGTGGTCTATTGCTTTTTTGGTGATAAGACATCCTTCAGCTCCCGTATTGATGATGGCCTCGAAGACTCAGTCCTCAATCTGACAAGTGGCATAAGCTGATGTTTTTCGATTGTCTTTGCTTTCTTTATCTAAGTCTTCTTGAGCATTGTTGGCTTTGATGATTCTCCAACCTTGGTCTTTTCTGATATCTGAGATTCTTGTTCTCATTTGTTGTCTAAAGGTTGGGATTTCTGCCAGTTGACCAAAGGTTGCATTGACCTTTTGATCTTTGAGATCTTTGAAGATATCATACTTGAAAGTCTTGGTCTTATGCAACTTCTGCTTCTTCTTTCCTTCACTTGATAGAGTGATGTTCCAAATGATATCTTCAACTACTTGTTCCAACTCAGCATCTTATTCTAGCTCCATGTTCTGGTTGGCCTCACTTGGCTGTATTTCTTTTTCAATGACTACTTCTGACCTCTTTGTTTGTGCTTGGGTCTTCTTTAGAGGCCTGCCTACTGGCTTCTTATAGGGGGTAGCTCAGTTCTCTTTTTTGCTTAAAGTGACAGAATAAGCTTTCCATTCCTCCTGCTCTTCCTCTGATTCTCTGATTTCCTCAAAGATGGTGGTATTTGCCTGTTCTTGATTCCTAGCTGCATTGCTTGGCTGGGCCTTGTGCTTGCTTTTTGCCATGCATTCTGAGACATAATGGCCTTCTTCTTTGCATTTGAAGCATATTATTGATCATATTTCATTTGTGGCAGCAAACTTCTGTACTGGCTGTTTCTTGAACTCTTTGACTATATCGCTGAGATGTACAGTCATTTCTGTGAACTGTTTGGCCAGTTCCTCCATGGGATGAGTCTTTCTTGATTCTTGAGGTTGTGGTTATTATTGTTGAGTATTCTTATTGACTATAGCAGTTGGGACTATGTGGGCATTTTTTGGTTCAATTTTTACTCCAGTTACTCTTTCCATTGTATGGCCTTGTGGGTGCCTGGCAGTCCAGTATTTTTGAGCATAGGTGACCTTCTGTACCAGGTCTAGTGCCATTAGAGTAGATCAGATGGCTAAGGCAATTTCTTAGTAGATACTTTTCATGAAGGTATTTTTGGCCACCTAGTCTTGAACTGCATCAGGTTAGTCAGCAAGGACTATTTGATCCTGGATCCTTATATAGAATGTATTTGGTTCTTTAGTTATTCCTTGACAAATAGTGTTCAATTGATCCTTGAGAGCTTGTTTAATTTCATTGGTATAGTAGATATTTCGGAGCCAAGTCTTCATGGCTAATAGTACTGCTGGGTCATCTCCTCCTGGATGGTTGAGTGCAGTAAAAGCAGTTCTTGCTGGGTCTCAAAGGCTTACTGGGAGTAGGGCTATTTGTTGTGCTGCAGTTAAGGTCCTAACAGCAGCATACTGCTTGAAATCATCAATGAAGGTGATGATTGATTCATTGAAGATATATCCATGGAATATAGGTGGTCTCATATCCATTCTGTCTGGTTGTGTTGTGTGGGTTCTTGTAGCAGTTATTCATTGTTCAACTTGAAAGTAAGGAATTCATCTTGAATCACTAGCCAATAGGTACCAAGTTGTAATATAGCAGATGCTAAACTTAGCAAGTACATCAGATTTCTTTATCTTGAATTCTTATCTTCTTGACTCTCAGAGTCAGTAGTTTGTGAGGCCAAATGTGTCAAAGAGGTAATCCCAAAGGTCCTTTATCAGTATACTTGTTCTTTATACTAATACTTTCAATCTGAGGTTTATTCACTTGAAGATACTGAGGTATTTATACATGTTTTGCTAACTATGAAGTGGCTGCTAAGTTATATAGCTAAGTTATGAGTTATTTAGCAAGTGTCAAAATATTTTGCCAGTATTGAAATGCTATACTAAATTGAGATACTTGATTTTGCATATTGCAAAATATTTAACAAGTAGTAAGATCAGGGACTGCTAACTATAAGGCTATACTAATTTGAGACTGGGTATGATCAAATGTCTATTCTCTATTTCCTGCTTCTGGATTTGGCTATACTGTTACAATATAATTTATAGGTATATATATTGTGACGGTTGACCCAAAATAGTAACAAGAATCAGGGAAATAGACATTTGATCATGGCACACAAATCTGATTCCTGATATAGTATAGCAGTCATTCTACAACTATAGAAACTTTAGCAACCATAGAGATCTTAGCAGATGTAGAGATCTTAGCAGATATAGAGACTGACTCATAGGAAATGTAGTCATAACTTAGCCACCTCATAGTTAGCAAACTTGTATAAATAACCCAGTATCTTAGAGTGAATAAACCTCAGATCGAAAGTGTTAGCATAAAGAACAAGTATACCGATAAAAGGACTTTTGGGATTACCTCTTTGACACATTTGGCCTCACAGAACTACTGACTCTGGGAGTCAAGAAGACAAGAATTCAAGATAAAGAAATCTGACATACTTGCTAAGTTTTGCATCTGCTACGTTATAACTTGGTGCCCATTGGCTGGTAATTCAAGATGAATCCCTCACTTTCAAGCTGAACAATGAACAACCACCCAAAGAACCCATACAACACAATCAGACAGAATGGATATGAGACCACCTGTATTCCATGGATATATCTCTGATGAATCAATCATCATCTTCATTGATGATTTCGAGCAGTATGCTGCTGTTAGGACCTTAACTCCAGCACAACAAGTAGCCCTACTCCCTGTAAGCCTCTGAGGCCCAGCAACAACCGCCTTCACAGCAGCTAACCATGTAGGAGCTGATGCCCCAGCAACACTATTAGTCATGAAGAATTGGCTCTGAAATGCCTACTATACTGATGAAATCAAACAAGCCCTCAAGGATCAACTGAACACCATTTGCCAAGGAATGGCTAAAGACCCGAACACATTCTACACCAGGATCCAGCATCAAATAGCCCTTGCTGACTACCCAGATGTAGTTCAAGACCAGGTGGCCGAAAATACCTTATGAAAGGTATCTACCAAGAAATCGCCTTAGCCATCCGTTCCACCCCAATGGCACTGGACCTAGGACAGAAAGTCACCTATGCTCAAAGATACTGGACTGCCAGACACCCACAAGGCCATATGATGGAGAGAATAACTGGAGTAAAAATCAAGCCAAGGAATACCCACATAGTCCCGACTGTAATAGTCAATAGGAACACCCAACAACAACAACCACCACCTCAAGAAATGAAGACCGATCCAATGGAAGAACTGGCCAAACAGTTCACAGAAATGACTGCATATCTCAGTGATGTAGTCAAAGAATTCAAGAGACAACCAGTGCAGAAATTTGCCACCACTAATGAAAGACAATCAATAACTTGCTATAATTGCAAAGAGGAAGGCCATTATGCCTCAGAATGCATGGCAGAGAATAAGCGCAAGGCTCAGCCAAGCAATGCAGCCAGGAATCGAGAACAGGCTAACATTATCACCTTCAAAGAAATCAGAGAATCAGAAGAAGAGCAGGAAGAGTGGAGAGCTTACCCTGCTACCTTAAGCAAGAAGGACAACCGAGCTACCCCTTATAAGAAACCTGTGGGCAGGCCTCCAAAGAAGACCCAAACACAGACAAAGAAGTCGGAAGCAGCCATTGAAAAAGAATTGCAATCAAGCAAGGCTGACCAGGACATGGAGCTGGAACAGGATGCCGAGTTAGAACAGGCAGAAGATATCATCCAGAACACCACTCCATCAAGTGAAGGGAAGAAGGAACAGAAGTTGCACAAGACCAAGACCTTCAAGTATGATATCTTCAAGGATCTCAAAGACCAAAAAGTCAATGCAATCTTCAGTCAATTGGCAGAAATCCCAACCTTCAGACAACAAATGAGGACAGGAATTTCGGATATCGGAAAGGACCAAGGCTGGAGAATAATAGAAGCCAACAATGCACAAGAAGACTCAGATGAAGAGAGTGAAGACAACCGGAAGACATCAGCTTATGCAACTTGTCAGATCGAGGATCGAGTCTTTGAAGCCATCATTGACACCAGAGCTGAAGGATGTCTTATTACCAAGAAGGCAGTAGACTGCTTGGGTTGGGAAATAGAAGAAGTGACCAAACTGGTATTTGTCACAGCTGACGGTACACGAGCAACACCCTTGGGAAAAATCCGAGATGTCCCAATCAAGTTTGGAGAAGCCACCATCCCTGTGGATATTATCATCACCAATGCAACCAACTATGATATCGTCATCGGCAATCAATGGCTTCATAAAGCCAAAGCAATGATTGATCTCAGTGCTCAGAAGATGCAGATTGTCTACCTAGGCAGGAAGATCAGAATTCCCATCAATGTGCACAAAGGAGTTCGCCCCGAGATGGACGAAGAACAAGAAGAAGAGGCCTATATGGTTACTACAAAGAAAGGAAAAAGCAAACAGCTGACAGATGAAGAATGGTATACAAGAATCGCAGACGGATATGCCCCACAAGGAAGATGCCCCCATGGCAAAGGAATGTACTGTGCCCAACACTTGGATCGCTGCTATTCCTGCATCATTGAGGTAAAGAAGATCACCAACAAGCCAAAAAGGAACCAGGAGGAACCTAAAGATAGACCACCAGAGCTATTGGATGATAGTGAAGATGAGGAGGAAGATATCATGGTCAAGATATGAAGAATCCACCCTGATGCAGTCATGCCTCAGTACAAATCGAAAAATGCAGCAGGAATGGACCTATCTACCACTACCCATACAATCCTCGAACCACAGACCACCACTATCCTTGGAACAGGAATTGAAGTAACTATCCCACCAAACCATATCGGAATCCTCAAGACAAGGAGCAGCTTGGCAAAAAGTGAAATATCTATAGAAGGAGAAGTCATCGACTCAGACTACACAGGAGAAATTCTCCTCCTTGCAAGGAATCACAATCCAACAATTCCATTTGAAGTTAGGAAGAAGGATCGGCTAGCACAGATGCTCATCCTACCTGTCCTCAACCCAAGGATTAAGGAAGTCACAAATATCAGACAAACTGAGTGAGGAAGAGCAGAATTCAGCTCTACAGAAAGAGGAATCTTTGCAGCAACCAAGATTACCAAACTAGAGCACAAGAAGGAGGAGAGTAAAGACAAACACACTTACATAATCAGAAGGAACTTCCCCCTCAGGAAAGAATTAGCAGATCTCTTGCATACATTTGAAGATGTACTGGTGACAGACTTCAAGGACATCAAGACCAAGGAGCCCCTATTCTATCACGATGTCAATACAGGAGATGCAAAACCAATCTATCAGAAGACCTGCCCCATTCCACCAGCATACAGGGAATGGCTCAAGATGGAAATCACGGGGATGGAGGAATCTGGTATTATTAAAGAAGCTAGTAGCCCCTGGTCATCACCTATCATTCTAGCACCAAAGAAAGGAAGCCAACCAGGAGAATTTGCACCAAGGCTCTGCACAGACTACCGAAGACTCAACGAAGTTACCGAAAAAGACAGACAACCAATACCCAATATCGGCGACATCCTCATTATGCTGGGAAATGAAGCACGATTCTATACCACTCTGGATCTATTCTTGGGATTTTATCAAATCGGCCTTATGTCCGAAGCCAGCAAAAGATCAGCCTTTATCACTCCCAATGGAACTTATGTCTATCTCCATATGCCCTTTGGAATGTGCAATGCACCAGCAAGTTTTCAGTGAATGATAAATAGCATCTTCAGAGATGTTATGGAAAAATGGATGATGGTATACGTGGATGATGTGATCATCTTCAGTCAGACAGCCAAGGAGCACTTGGAACACATCAAGGAAATCCTCAGAAGACTCCGCAAACATGGCCTCTACATCAAGCCCAAGAAATGCAAATTTGGAGAAGAAGAAATTGCATACCTTGGACACATCATCAATCATGAAGGAACACACACTGATCCTGCAAAGATCAAAGCAGTAGCAGCATATCCAGTACCCACCAGTATCACCGAAGCCCGAGCCTTTATGGGTCTTGCATCCTACTACAGAAGATTCATTCGAAGATTCTCTCACATCGCCAGTCCCATTTATGACCTGTTCAGAAAAGAGGTCAAATTCCAGTGGACACAACAGCAGCAACTGGCCTTCAATGAACTTAAGACCAGATTGACACAGGCTCCAATCTTGAGAAGACCTGACTGGACTCAAGAATTTATCCTGCAGATGGATGCTAGTGCAATGGGACTTGGAGCTATCCTTGCTCAGAAGAAGAACAGTGCCAAGTATGTGGTAGCCTATCTCAGTAGAGGTACTCACAGAGCTGAGCAGTCCTATGAGTCATACAAGCTAGAATGCCTTGCAGTTATCTGGGCCGTAGAGAAGTTCCACTACTACTTGGCTGGAAGATACTTCACCATCCAGACAGACCACTCGGCACTCACCTGGTTGCTCACTACCAGCGAGCCAAAAGGAATCTATGCTTGATGGATCATGAAGCTACAAGCCTATGATGCCACAATTACCCACTGCCCTGGAAGAACGAATGCTAATACTGATGCCCTCTCATGGATGCCCTGAAGGACCCAACCTCCATACAATCATTATGAATAAGGAGCTGTACTATGGGATCATCAGCTATTTGGGGCAGCGAAAGATGCCCCCGCATCTGGAAGAATGGACAAAAACAATTATTAATTGGACATGGAAACAATTCGAAACCAATGGAGAAATACTCAAGAAAGGACAGCAATTAGTCATCCCCGAGCACCGGAAGAATCAAGTGATGAAGGAGGTACATGAGTAAGCATGCCTTCCACACCTTCTTCCACTACCACTCACGTTACACAAAATCTTGTGCAAAAACCTCGAGCAGTTTATTGAAGAAACCGACTATCAACATGGCAGCAAATCAACCTCCTGGTTGGCGTACTGGGTCCGACACTGGTGTGGCGTTCAGGTGGCAGCAAGGAAAGGAAGGGTATGGGCTTGG
>RQIL01010198.1:0-11682 GCA_003951145.1 Jimgerdemannia lactiflua | reverse complement strand
AGAATATTTAAGAAAGGCAAAGAAAAGAAGTAAACTATACTAAAATATTATATCTTCTCCTTCTTAAGAATTGATATCCTTATTGAATTCTCAAAGTTATATAAGAAAATATAACCAAAAGAAATCACAAATAAAATATATTGGCTCATTGGCAAGGACTAGTCATCTAGGACTAAAGTATTATCTTGATCAGATGAGAACTAGTTCAAATCTCATTAGTTGCAGACTTTGTAAAGTTCTTCTTTGAATTTTGTTTCTAATGCTGTATCCTTTAGAGTAGTACTCCTAACAAGTGAATTTAAATCCAATGAAAAAAACTCAAATTCTGATTTAAATCAATTAATTAACTTGATCCCTGATTTAAATCCCTAATGAAATAATAGAAATCAATTTGAATCAAGTCAAAAGTTAAATTTAACAAGTCAATTTAAATCCACTCAAATCAATTATAATCCACTCATTATGACTCATTAGGAGTACTACTTTAAAGTACCCTAATGCTTAATATACCTAATCAATATAGTACATATATTATCTACTATTTAAGAAGAGAATCTTACTAGTAGTCAATGAGTTTCTTTTGCTCAAACTCTTAAATGAGGTCTTAAGAGTTCTTGAGATTACTAGGTAATATTGTATTCAGGGTAGCCCATTTACTTGACTAGATATTCTATACAATAGTATTAGACTTACTTGTCTAAGATTTTCTTAACTTTATACTCAATGTGGTCTTTGACTATAACTGGTGCTGAGAGTGTCAGAATTCAGCCAGAGTATGGGAGTGACTGGTTCCAGGCCTTAAGCTATGATATATAAAATATTAGATATATTTGAATGATTACTAATAGATTGAAATAGTAAGATCAGATAGAGAATTGTTTAGTGATCTTGAAGGGTCCAAGATACTTGGGTTGGAATTTGGTTAACTGGTAGTTAACTTGAGATTGAACCTTAATATTGTCAGTTTTAAGTAAAATCATATCTCTAATAGTATAGATGATATCTTTCTGTTTCTTATCTATATACTTAGCTTGATATTATTAAGTCTTTAGCAGATTTATAGTAGTGATCTTAAAAAGAAAATCCATTTTATCAATAAGGTTCTGGGCAGTAAGTGACTGATATACTAAAATAAGACTGGGCTTATAGAGGTCTTGGGATTTTGACTATATAGTAACTAAAAAGAAGAAAGACTAGTAGATAATTAAATTGTATTATTATAAACAAACTTGATATAGATCAGATAGTGGTCCCAATCATCTTACTCATAAGATATATAGTTTCTATACATTTGTTCAAGTATTCTATTCATTCATTTAGTTTGTCTATCAGTTTGAGAGTAGAAGGCAGTAAATATAGCAATTTGAGTACTGAGAATCTTGAAGAGTGCTTACTTGAAATAACTTATAAACTTGGGTTATAGTCGCTGACAATTACTCAAGAGAGTCCATATTGATAAAAGATGGACTTGAAGAAGATTCTTGCAATTTCAGAGACAGTGGTATTAGTTATAGTTAATTTAGTAATTATGATTTTAGTGAGATGGTCCACAAATATAATAATGGTATCATAGTCTGATTTGGTTTATAGAAGTTATATAATGAAGTTCATTGTGACTTACTCAAACTTTTTTGTTAGAATTGGCAATAATTATAGAAGACTGGTAAGTATTTAATTGCTTAAGTTGTTTTTTATAATAAAGATTACAGCTTTAAACATATATACTTCTTGATTTCCTTGAGTATATTTGGCCAGTAGTAGTCTTGTTGAATATTCTTGATGGTCTTCTCATTCCAAGATGACTAGCTAGTAGAGAGTTATAATGTTTTTGAAGAATCTTATATTATAATTTGGAGTTGGCAGAAATATAGACCTTGTCTTGATAATATATAAGATTGTTCTTGAGGGTATACTTTTTCTTAAATTCCTTAGTATCCTTTTGTAGAACCAGAGAGTTTTGTTTGTATACTGTCTTGATCTGATTAAGGACTTCAGATATCATGGTAACTTATAAAATAGTAACAAGGTCAGGTCTTCTTGAGAGTATATCTGATACAACTAGGGTTTTGCTAGACTTATAGATGATATTTGGAATAAAGATCTGAAGTAACTGACTCTACTTGGCTTATTGATAGAAAAGAGTTGATTAGATATTGATAAACTTGAAGAGATCTGTGATCTGTAATTATATCAAACTTAACTTCTTCTAAGTAGTGTTACTAGATCTTGAGGGTATATATGATTGCTAGGGTTTTTTTTTTATAAGTAGCTAACTTTTATTCAGCAGAAGATAATTTCCTTCAATAGGTCAGTATTCTTGACTATTATCTTGAGAGATGACTATACTAATAGCAAAGTTGGATATATTAGTAGTAACTATAAACTTCAAGTTCAGATCTATGTTTTTAAAAATAGGTATATGGGTCAGGCAGTTCTTGAGTTCTTGAAAAGCTTATTGACAGAAAGTGTCTCAGATATAAGAAATATAGTGGTCAGAGTTGAGTTTTTTTTCACAGGAGATTTGTTAATGATTCAGCTATATTAGAGAAGTTCTTAAAAAATTAATAGTAGTATTCAGCCAGACCAAGAAAGGACCTAAGCTTGGTGAGGTTTGCTGGTACAGGCCACTGTTCAATGGCTTATATTTTCCTTAAATCTACTTGAATTCTTTTAGCTAATACAATGTGTCTAAGATATTTAACTTGATTCTTAAAGAATTTACATTTCTTAAGCTTTGTATATAACTTGTATACTCAAAGAATCTTGAGGACTTGTTCAATATACTTGAGGTATTCTTCTTTAATACTACTGAAGATCAAAATGTCATCAATATATATAAGTATAAAGATATAAAGTTGGTCCTTGAAGACAGTTTGTATGAGATCTTAAAAGATTGCTGGTATATTAGTGAGATCAAAGACTATGACTAGGAATTCATAGAGTCCAAAAGATGTCATGAAGGCAGTCTTGGGTATGTCTTCTGACTTGATTCGAATTTGGTGATACTCAAAGATATGTAAGATTAATCTTGGTGAAGTACTTTATATTCTTGAGGGCATCAAAGATTTAATCAATGAGTAATAGTAGGTAATGGTTCTTGACTATAATCTTATTGAGTACTTAGTAATCTATACATATTCACAAGTTATTATCTTGGCTAAATGGCTCCTCACTTGATAAGTTTATTGAGCTTCTTTTGACTACTTCAATTTTAAGTAGTGATATGTAATATATCTTCTTCTTAGGTATAGCCACATCAGATACTAGCTTGATTTCATGATCATAGGCTCTTGATAGTGGTAGATCAGATAGTTTGTCTGAGAAGACATCCTTGTACTTATTTAGTAGTAGTTTGATACTTTCACTAATTGATAGCTTCTTGTCTTCTTTCTTAGGTTAAATCAGTATAATAAAGATATATATAGCTTTCTTAAGAACCTTCTTGAATTGAATTGCAGAGAGAGTAGCAATCTGGGTTCTTGTTTAAGTCTTGTCTGGCTTAATAGTAAAATTGACTCTATCTTGAATCAAGGTGACTTTATTCTTAGTCCAATTAATCTATAGATTATACTATATGAGCCAGCATTTGCCTAGGATCAGATTATGATCTCTTAGAAGTGCTACTTCAAAATCTAAATATTCCCAGTACTTCTAAATCTTGAGGGGAAGTTTAGTGGCAATTAAGTCAATTGGTAGAGTGGTACCATCAGTAGTGACAACTTCACCATTCTTGCTAGCTGGCTTGATGAGAATCTTGAGTTTATTAATGAGATTCTTATTGATGAAGTTTTCAACAACTCTACTATCTATAAGGATATCTAGTTCTTATTCTTTAACTAGACTCTTGAAGATAAGTATTGAGTTGGCTCAGTTCTCAGCTATACTAGCAACTTGGTCAGTACTGCTAAAGTTTTTCTGATCTTACTTAGTTAATAATAACTTGGTAACTTTCTTAATGACAGATAGAGTGGCTTACTCCAGAATAAGTTGTACAATTCTGTCACCTTCATTGACAGTATATGGTTGGTTCTTGTGGTTGACTAGCAGAACCTATATTTCTCCTTAAAAGTTAGAGTTAATGACTTCAGTACTAATATTCAGTAAGTACTTGATACTGAGGTCAGATCTTGATACAATTCTTGCATAATGTTCCTTAGAAATTTCTACTGCAAGATCAGTAGAAATAAGTCTTCTCTTGTGAGCAGAAATGGTGACATATTGTATAAACTAAAGGTCTAAACTAATGACTCCTTCTGACTGTAGTTGAGAAATCTGAGCCTTGGGATAGACTCATATAAAATTGAGTATAACTTCTTATTTAACTAGTTGACCTTGAGTGTCTTTGGATAGAACTAGAATCCTCTTGGATTCAGTAGTCTTCTTAGGACATTTAGTAGTAATATAGTCAGGTTGATGGTAAAAGAAGCAAGCTCTAGCCTTGAGATACTTCTTTTCCTCAGATGTAAGTTTGCTCTTCTTATTCTTATCAATGGTGTCTAAATCTATGGGAGCAGGTTCAATAGTTCTGACTTTAGTTTCTTCTCTTCTGTGATTGTTATTGAATGGGGATCTTTTCTACTCAAAGTAGTAAATAGGAAATAATATCAAATCTATTAGTAATTTTCATTATAGTATCTAGGTCCTTGAGTTTTTTAAGTTCAATATAAACTCAGGTTTATCCTTTCAGACCTTGGATGTACTTGTCAACCTTCTCATCTTTGGTAACATAGATAGTTTCAGTGAGATAGATAGGAATTGTATATTATATACTTGTATAGACTTGAGTTATTTGACAGTTACTAGATGGTCTCATATAGCCTTAGTACTATTAACTAATTTGAATTAGTCTTTAATAGCATCTGAGAATTTATTCCAGGTCTTGATTTGGCCAGAGAATATAATGTTCTGAATATAATTTTACTGCAAAATTGTAGTATTTTCTCTAAGAAGTGTGGCAGCAAATTGAACTAGTACTGCTTTATTCAAATTGGTCTATTCATCATATTACTCCAATTGGAAAAGCCAGACATTAGTAGACAGTTCTTCTCTTTAGCTATTGAAGATATCAGACTTCTAAAGCTTGATGATAACTGCTGTAAGATATATTAGTATTAGTATAGGTACAGACTGAGTAGGGGTCTTATCATTCCTTTTGTCCAAATGGTCTTGAAGTTGAGCAATCTGAGTCAATACAATATGTAAGAGACTTTCAATAGATCCAGTTAACTAATTAGGAATTAGTTATTTATTTTCTTCTTCTTACTAATTATAGATAACATTCTGTAGAATATGGGTATTATAAAAGTTATTGTCTCAGCCACTGGTATCCATAGTATTATGACTAGTACTGAAGAGATTTCTTATTTAAATAAGATATAACTTAATCATTGCTACTAAGTATAATAGTTCTGATTTCTAAATAAGGAAGCAGGAAGTTTCTAAATAGCTCAAAGAGTTATTTGGAGTTCTGGAAGATCTTGTGAATTCTGAGAGAAAATATTCTAAGCTTTATTTATAAGAACAGAGAGGATATTTATATAAGATCTGAAAGAAAGATCTAGAAGAATCTAAGAAATCAAAGGAAATACCAAGAGAAAAATTCTTAGCAAAGATAACAAATAAAGTTCCACAATGTTTCATGAAGTTCTGTGACTAGCTAAAACTGAAATAGTAATAATTAGAATATTCTAGCTAAGGCTTGGTACCAAGAAAGAATTTCTAAGCATTTGGAAGGTGCTGGAAGATTGTAGAAGATACTGGAAAAGACAAAGAAAAAGAGTAAACTATACTAAAATATTACATCTCTCTCTCCTTAAGAATCAATATCCTCATTGAATTTGGAATGTAAAATAAGAAAATAAACCAAAAGGAAACACAAATAAAATATATCAGCTTATTAATAAGGATTGGCTATCCTTATATAAGGTGAGAGCCAAAGTATCATCTTGATTAGATGAGAACTAGTTTGAATCTTATTGGTTGCAGGCTTTGCAGAGTTCTTCTGTAGATCTTATTGCCAATACTATATCCCTTAGAGTACCCTGATGTGTAATATATCTGATCAGTATAGTATATTGTCTACTATCCAAGGGGAGAACCTTACAGGCAGTCAATAAGTTTCTTTTTGCTTGAACTCTTGAATGAGGTCTTGAGAGTTCTAAAGATTGGTGGCGAGTTCTCAGGTAGTATCATATTCAGGGTAGTCCATCCACTTGACTAGGTATTCTGTGCAACAGTATTGGACTTGATTTTCTCGACTTTATACTCAATGTGGTCTTTAACCATAACTGGTACTGAGGGCATCAGAATTTGGCCAGGGTAAGAGAGTGACTGGTTCCAGGCCTTGAGTTGTAATACATAGAATACTGGGTATATATATATGGTTGTTGGCAGACTGAGACAGTAGGAGTAGGTAGAGACTTGTTTGGTGATCTTGAAGGGTCCAAGGTACTTGGGTTGGAATTTGGCTAACTGGTAGTTGACTTGAGATTAGGCTTTGATATTGTCAGCTTTGAGTAGAACTATATCTCCAATAGTATAGATAATATTATATCATTTCTTATCTGCATACTTAGCTTGATATTGTAGCAATCTTGAGAAGAGAATCCATTTTATCAATAAGGTTCTGGGTGATGGGGACTTGTATGTGACTGGATTGCTGGAATGAGACTAGGCTTGTAGAGGTCTTGGGATTTTGACTGTATAGTAGCTGAAAAGGGGAAAGACCATTAAATGATTAGACAGCATTGTTGTAGGCAAACTTGGCATAGATCAGATAGTGGTCCCAATTATCTTGCTCATAAGATATATAGTTTCTGAGTATTTGTTCAAGTTTTCTATTCATTTGCTCAGTTTGTCCATCAGTTTAAGGGTGGAAGGTAGTGGACATAGTGATTTGAGTTCCAAAAGTCTTGAAGAGTACTTTCCAGAAGTGACTTATGAATTTAAGGTCATGGTTACTAATAATTACTCAGGGAAGTCCATATCAGCAAAAGATAGACTTAAAGAAGATTCTTATGATTTCAGGGGCAGTGGTATTGGTTGTGGTTGGTTTGGCAATTGTAATCTTAGTGAGATGGTCCACAAATACAACAATGGCATCATAGCCTAATTTGGTTCATAAGAGTTATACAATGAAGTCCATTGTGACTTGCTCAAACTTCTTGATTGGAATTGGTAATAGTTGTAGAAGATTTGTGGGTATTTGATTGCCTGACTTGTTTCTTTAGTAAAGATTGTAGCTTTGAACATACTCTTTGATTTCCTTGAGCATGTTGGGCCAGTAATAGTCTTATTAAATGTTCTTGATGGTCTTCTCAGTTCCAAAGTGACCAGCTAGTGGGGAGTCATAATGTTCATGAAGGATCTTGTATCAAGGTTCAGAGTTTGCAAAAATATAGACCTTGTCTTAATAGTATATGAGATTGTCCTTGAAGGTGTACTTTTTCTTGAATTCCTTGGTGTCCTTTTGTAGAACCAGAGGGTCTTGTTCATATGTCATCTTGATCTGGTTAAGGAATTCAGGTGCCATAGTGATTTATAAAATAGCAACAAGGTCAAGCCTTCTTGAGAGTGCATCTGGTATAATCAGAGTTTTACTGGGCTTATAGATGATGTTCAGAGTAAAGGTCTGAAGTAACTAACTCCACTTGGCTTATTGATGGGAAAGAGTTGGTTGGGTATTTATGTATTGAAGGGACTTGTGATGTGATCACATCAAACTCAACTCTCTCTAGGTAGTATTGCTAGGTCTTGAGGACATGAATGATTGCCAGGAGTTCCTTTTCATGAGTGGCTAGCTTTTGTTCTGCAGGGGACAATTTTCTTGACTTGAAAGCAATAGGTCTGTGTTCTTGACCATCATCTTGAGAGATGACTGCACTAATTGCAAAGTTGGATGCATCAGTAGTGATTGTGAACTTTAAGTTTGGGTCTATGTTTCTAAGGACAGGTGCATGGGTCAGGCAGTTCTTGAGTTCTTGAAAAGCTTGTTGACAGAAGGTGTCCCAGATATAGGGAATATAGTGGTCAGAGTTGGGTTCCTTTCACAGGAGGTTTGTCAAAGATTCCACTATACCAGAGAAGTTCTTGACAAATCAATAGTAGTATCCAGCCAGACTAAGAAAGGACCTAAGTTTGGTGAGGCTTGCTGGTATAGGCCATTGTTTGATGGTTTGTATTTTCCTTGGGTCTACTTGAATTCCTTTGGCTGATACAATGTGTCCAAGGTATTCAACTTAATCCTTGAAGAATTTACATTTCTTGAGCTTTATATATAGCTTGTGTTTGCAGAGAATCTTGAGGACTTGTTCAATATGCTTGAGGTATTCTTCTTCAGTACCACTGAAGATCAGAATGTCATCAATATACACAAGTACAAAGATATAGAGTTGGTCCTTGAAGACAGTTTGCATGAGGTCTTAAAAGGTTGCTGGTGCATTGGTGAGACCAAAGGCCATAACTAGAAATTTGTAGAGTCCAAATGGTATCATGAAGGCAGTCTTGGGTATGTTTTCTGGCTTTATTCAAATTTGGTAATATCTAGAGATAAGATCAATCTTGGTGAAGTACTTTGCATTCTTGAGGGCATCAAAGATTTGATCAATGAGTGATAGTGGGTAATGGTTCTTGACAGTGATCTTGTTGAGTATATAGTAGTCTATGCACATTCACAAGGTGTCATCTTTCTTCTTGAAAAATAGAACTGGGGAGCCAAAAGGTGACTTGCTTGACTGAATGGCTCCTCACTCAATGAGTTTGTTGAGTTTCTTCTTGATTGCTTCAATTTTAAGTAGTGACATATAATATATCTTCTTCTTGGGAATGGCCACATCCAATACCAACTTGATTTCATAATCATAGTCTCTTGATGGTGGCAGATCAGGCAGTTTGTCCAGAAAGACATCCTTGTACTTGTTTAGCAGTAGCTTGACACTTTTACTGATTGATAGCTTCTTGTCTTCTTTCTTAGATCAGATCAGTGCAATAAAGGTACAGATAGCTTTCTTGAGGACCTTCTTGAACTGAATTGCTGAAAGAGTTGCAATTGGAGTTTTCATCTAAGCCTTATCTGGCTTGATTGTAACATTGACTCTATCTTAAATTAGGGTAACTTCATTCTTGGTCCAATCAATATGTGGGTTGTGTTGCATAAGCCAGGGTTTGCCTAAGATCAGGTTATGATCTCCTAGAGATGCTACTTCAAAATCTAAATGTTCCCAGTACTTCTGAATCTTGAGGGGAAGTTTAGTGGCAATTGAGTCAATTGGCAGAGTGGTGCCATCAGTAGTGACAACTCCACCATTCTTACCAGCTGGCTTGGTGAGAATCTTGAGTTTGTTGATAAGGTTCTTGTTAATGAAGTTTCAAATAGCTCTGCTGTCTATAAGAATATCTAGTTCTTAACCTTTGACTAGACCTTTGAAGATGAGCATTGAGTTAGCTCAATTCTTGGCTATGCTAGCAACTTGATCAGTGCTGCCAAAGCCTTTCTGATCTCGCTTGGTTGATAATAGCTTAGTGACTTCTTTGATAACAGACAGAGTGGCTTACTTCAGAATGAGCTGTGCAATTCTGTCACCTTCATTGATGGTATATGGTTGGTCCTTGTGATTGACTAGCAGGACTTGCATTTCTTCTTAAAAGTCAGAGTCAATGACTCCAGCACCAATGTCCAGTGAGTACTTGATACTGAGATCAGATCTTGGTGCAATTCTTGCATAATGTTCCTTGGGTATTTCGACAGCAAGACCAGTTAGAATGAGCCTTCTTTCATGAGTAGGAATAATGACTTATTGTACAGATTGAAGGTCCAGACCAATGGCTCCTTCTGACTGTGCTTGAGGAATCTGGGCCTTAGAGTTGACTTATATGAAATTGAGTACAACTTCTTGTTTGACTGGTTGATCTTAAGTGTCTTTTGATAGAACCAGGATTTTCTTGGGTTTGGTAGTCTTCTTGGGACATTTAGTGGCAATGTGACCAGGCTGTCAGCAAAAGAAGCAGGCTCCAGCCTTCTTAAGACACTCCTTTTCTTCAGGTATAAGCTTGTTCTTCTTGTTCTTGTCAATGGTGTCCAGATCCATGAGGGTAGGTCCAACAGTTCTGACTTTGGTTTTCTTCCTTCTGTGGTTGTTGTTGAATAGCAGTCTCTTCTACTCAAAGTGGTTGCTATAGGTAATGATGTCAAACCTATTAGCAATTTTTATTACAGTGTCTAAGTCTTTAGGTTCTTCAAGTTCAACATAAACTTGGGTTTATTCTTTGAGACCTCAGATGTACTTGTCAACCTTCTCATCTTCAGTAACATGAGGTAGCTCTAGTAGAATAGACAAGAATTGTGTATTATATGCTTATATAGACTTGAGTTGTTTGACATTTGCCAGGCAGTCTTGTATGATCTTGGTGCTGTTGACAGGTTTGAATTGCCCTTGAATAGTATCTGAGAATTCACCTGACCTTGATTCAGCCAGAGAATCTTGTGTTCTAGAAGATCTTATAGTTTCTAGGAGAAAATATTCTAAGCTTTATTTATGAGAACAGAGAGGATATTTATACAAGATCTGAAAGAAGGATCTGGAAGGATCTAAGAAATCAATGGAAATGCCAAGAGGAAAGTTCTCAACAAAGATGATAAATAAAGTTTCACAATGTTCCATGAAGTTCTGTGACTAGCTAAAACTGGAATAGCAATGACTAAAATATTCTAGCTAAGGAGAAAGAATTTCTAAGTATTTGGAAGGTGCTGAAAGGTTATGGAAGATACTGGAAAAGATAAAGAAAAAGAGTAAACTATGCTAAAATGTTATATTATTTTTAAGAGAGAAACCCATCTTACAAAGTCAGTCTAGATATATATTTACAGTGATCCATTATGAAAATAAAGCAGTCTTTGATATAACTTTGTCATCTGAAGTCCAAGAGAAGTCTCTCACATTTTTGTTCACCAATCCACTATGTATCACTGATCTACATTATTTAAGAAACTACATCATTTGAAGAATCTGCATCATTTATCTGTATTGACTGAAAATCTACATTATTTGAAGAATCCACATTATTCAAGAATTCATACTGCTCAAGTAAACTATATTATTCAAGAAACCCACTATATTTAATCTATTTGTCTGAATAAGCTAATTATCTGTCACTTAAATTAGCTATAGACAAGACTACTATCATATGAACAATCTGTATTAGAGAACTTATACTATTAAGAAAACCTGAAATCTGATTGCCTGAATTATAGAAAAAGAACCTATGCTTTTAAGGAAATTCACTAAATTAGCTATACATCAGATTACTGTATAATATAGAAATTACCTACAATCCAAAAATACTGATAAATTAATAAACCACTTGTAAGATATTCAGAAGTTGAATATTATACTACTAAATACCCACATAAGTCTAATAATTTCTGAACATTTTGTTGCTTTTCAACAAAGTAATTAGAAGCTTAAGCCAATCTATTTAGCTACCCAACCCTTGTAATTTTTCTTTATTGAGCTGGGCATATTATATTTGGGGGCTCAACTAGAGAGATTTTCAAAATCCAAGTGACTTTTTAGCTTACAGAACTCAATATTCAATCTGGAGACCAGTATTACTAAAATCTTTAATATAGTATCAATCTCAGCTATAATAGAAGAAAAAATCTCAGTACTATAAAGTATTTAGACA
>RQIL01010187.1:0-11682 GCA_003951145.1 Jimgerdemannia lactiflua | reverse complement strand
AAAAAAAACCATACTTTTGAGAAAAATGATTCTATTATTCCTGCTTGATAACTTTTGTGAAATTTGTTGAAATGTGCTTGTAGATTTGTTGTAGAGCTACCAATAAACTTATATGTCATTTTACAATAATTACATTTGACTCTGGTGATATCTCTATTCTCTACATACTCTTTTATAAACTCTTTCCAAATACTAAAGTATTCTTTTGCTTTTCCTTTTCCTTTTTTGAACTGTTGTGTCAAGACTACACTTTGTCATAGCTATGTTTATTGAAGCTGTATCTGATACTGAAGCTGTTGTCATCATAATATCCACTATAAATAGTACTGTAGAAGATATGTCTGATATGTTTGATTGCAACATGCTTGATTATATGTATTTTGTTATAAGTTGTATCACATGTGAGTTTTGAATTACCATATTTAGTTTTGAATTTTGAATAAAATTTGAAATTCAAACTTCAAATTGAATTCAATTTGAATTGTGACTTGATTTTATTCAATTTGATTTGTTGGGAGTAGCAAATTCAGTATATAAAACAAAGATCATTAAATTTGAACATATTTTCATTGAGAAATTGTATTTTAAAGATTTAGGTTCAAATTAAAATTCAAATCAAATTGGACCTTGATTTGAATCGAATTGAATTGAATTGGATCTCAATTTGAATTGATTTGAATTGAATTGGACCTCAATTTGAATTGATTTAAATCAAATTGGGCCTCAATTCAAAATGAATTTAGGACTAATTCAATTTAATTCAATTCATTAAGAGTACTAGAAATGGCAGACTATCCTAGCTGGAGAGGGCATATTGAACAGACTGTTGTCAGAAGTACTGGTAATTATACTAGAGGAGGGGGGTTATAGAGTGGATGCAGGAGAGAAGCTGAGTTGAGAGAGACAGCAGAGCAGACTATAGAAGAATACTGGGTGATGAAGGATGGGGCTGAACTGTGGAGGTCAGTATGTGAGGACTACAGAGAAGAAGTAGAGAAGAAAGATAATGAGGCTGATCAGGAGGTCATGGCTATGCTGGAAAAGAGAGGGGCTGAGGAAGATGAGGTGGAAGCTAAGCATCTCTTAGACCTGTCTAGGATGAATATTGAGCTGGAAATCTGAATGGACTAAGAAAGTTAAACTATCTTCAAACAATATTTCCTATAAACAGTACAACTAACATTTTATCTCTAAATGACAATGGGTTGTGGAGTGTGGGGTATGGGGAAATGTCTGAACATTTTTGAATAGCTTTGAAGGATGGAGGCTGATCTTTTTCTTCTGTAGAATGTGAGGTATGAGAAGAAGATAAACAAGCTAAATTGAACTAAGGATTGGGGAGGGGTGGCTGAATGATATAGAAGAGTTGGGATCCTGATTTACATGAGTAAAGGAGAGTTAGTGAATATTGGGGGATAGGATGAATGCCTCTTATAGGGAATGTGGTGGAGGCCGGGGTGTGGTCTAATAGTGCTGGGCTCATGTTATTGTCCAGTAGTCTGTAGTGAGAGAGTGGGTTGGCTGGAATGATTGCTAGAGAATAGATCACTGATGGAGGCTGGAGTGAATATCCTGAGTGGTGACTTCAATATGGTGCAGGATACCTCTCTGGATTGGTCTGATAGGGGAGCAGAAGTAGTTGGCCATAGTGGTGTGCTGGGTAGATGGGAGGAGATTGAGAACTGAGTGCTTTGGAAGATATGGAAAGGGCCAAATGAGGAGTAAATAAGGTCTTCACACATTGGGTTAATGGACTGGAGATGAGAATTGATTGGGTACTCTTAGCTAACTACTGGAGAGAGGATGTTTGGTGGGAACTTAGAGTAGTCTGGTACCCCTGGTCAGACCACTGAGGAGTGCTGGGGCAGGGGAACTTTGGAAGTAATAGAGATGGGCCTGGATATTGGTGGCTCAACTATACTCTGTTGGAGAATGGGTATCTGTAAGAGAGTTGGAAGGGGGGGGTGGGGGCTAGTATTGCTAGGTGGAGGAAGGAGGGGGCCCTGTTGGGGATCTGATAGTTGAAGCTGAAGGAGGCAGCAAAAATATACTGGGGTGAAGCTGGGAGGCAAAAAAGTAGACTCCAGAGAAGAAGAAGCTGTGGGAATTCCACTATTTGGAATGATTGCTTCTGCAGTGGTCAGATATGAAGAGACAAGTGGGGGAGGAGAAGGACTGGTGGATGGCATGAGTGAAGATAGAGATTGAGGAACTAAAGAGAGTAGGGAGAATGGAGAAGGAGAGTCATGTACAAGGAATGGCAGCAAGGCTTATGTGTAGTGCTCCCAAATGAATCAAATCAATTCGAATCAAATTGAATTGAGAGTCATTCGAATCGAATTGAATTGGGGATTTTTCAATTCAAATTGAGTTTGAATCAAATTGAATTTGAATCAAATTAAGGTCCAATTTTAAACCTATTTTTATAAATGTAATAACTTGACAAATATACGTCCAAATTTAATGATCTTTAGCTTGTTAGATTCCCCTATATAAGAGGAATCTAACAAGCTAAAGATCATTGAATTTGGATGTATATTCGTCGAGTTATTTGATTTCTAAAAATAGAGTTCGAATTGGACTTCAAATCGAATTGGACCTCAATTCAAATTGATTCGATTCAAATTGTGCCTCAATTCGATTTGAAGTTTTTGAATCGAATCAAATTTAGGTCCAATTTGATTCAATTCAATTCATTGGGAGCACTGCTTATGTGACAGGGGCTTGAGGAAGGAGAGAGGCCTACTAATTACTTTCTAGGCTACTGAGGGTGAGGAGGGTGAGGCAGCAGTGTGAAGAAATCATCAGAGAGGATAGCTGCTTAGTGACCAGGGTTCAGGGGATCCTCAGGGAGCTTAGGAATTAGTGGGGGAAGATATGGAGTGAGAAAGAAGAGAGTGAGGGCAGTGAGGCCATTGCAAAGTGTTTGGAGAATTGGTGACCTCTGGAGGTAGAAGGGCTAGAGAAACTGACAAGACTAGTAAGGAAGAAGGAGATTCTGTATGTCCTGATAGCTACAAAGTCAAGGATAGTCCCTGGGGAGAATGGACTGCCCTAAGACTTTTGGAAGAGGATGGTGAAGGTAGAGGGGGGTGCTCCATGAGATGAGGAATATGTGTGATGAAGTAGTTGAGGCTAGGTGGTCAGAAGTTGGGATTGGTGGCACTATCTTTTTTTTTTTTTACTACTTTATAAGAACAAGGGGCAAAGGGAGGACTGGAATAACTGGAGGCTGATTATGCTCCTGAATATAGACAGAAAGTTAGTTATAAAGGTACTGGTGGCAAGACTGCAGGGGGTGATACAGCAGGTCCTGGGAGAAGAGCAGAGAGGATTTGTTGGGGGGTGGTTGATCAGAGATAGCACAGTATGGGTACTGTGATAAACCACAAAAACATACCACCTGAATTACAGCCAGATGATCTGAATAGTCAGATGACATGAATGCTTAGCATAGTAACCAGCACAGCAACCATTGCTGCAGAAAACTGTATAAATAACCAGATAGCTAAAATCAGAAAAATCCCTGACAGTGGCTATCACCCTGACAGTGGTTGTCACCCTGACAGCAGCTGTCACCCCCAAATACACCATAAATAGCAAACCTATAATTAGCCAGATAGCAACCAAGGTAGCAACCACAATGTATAAAATACCCCAGAGACAAGAGTGAATAAACCTCAGTTCCAAAATTGAAACCGAAAGCAAAAGACAAGTCTGCCTACAACACTTTGAGGGATATGCCTGCCCAGAGCCACTTAGTTCAAGAAGGATTGCAACACTTAGGAGAAATGCCCACTCTAGAGCCTCTTCTAGGAGATTGTGAGCAACTGGTACCTCATTACTACTCCAGTCCACTTTCTGATATAAAGAAGTCCGCTGTTTTTGGTTCACTTGCCAGATAAGCCTGAAGAGAAGTTCGCCGTTTCCAAGTTTTGCTGCCAAGTTCGAGTGAAGAACTCCGCTGCCTTTCCAGTTTAAGTCCACCTCTCAAAGCCAGTCAATCAACATAACTTTGAAGCCTGAAGTTTTGCCGCCATCATTCAAGTCTGCCGCTTAAGGAATAAGCCGCCATTTTCAAGAGAAATCCACCACGTTTAGTCTGCCAATCCGCTGCTTTCTGCTAATCCGCCTCATTTAGTCCACATCGTTCTATATTTTTTCCGCCAATCCGCCACATTCTGCCAATCTGCATTGTTTGCCCACATTGATCATTGGCATTGTTCGAGTAAACCACATCGACTGTCTGCCTCAACTGTCCGCATCAACCATTGGCATCGTCCGCTTAACTGCATTGTTCGAAGATCGCACCTGAGAAATCCGCCACATTTAGTTCGTCAGCCAGAAAAAGAACTCGATCGCCCATCACAAGGAAACTGATTGTCCGGTTCCCAGAGAGCCCACTTAAGGAAATCCACCAAATTGCAAGAACTCGCACTGTTAAGGAAACCTGAAATCCGACCACCCAGGTCACGAAATTATCCACTGATTGTCGCCCAAGAAGGAAGCCCATTCATACACGTAACCCAAGAATGCCCCCAAATTAGGAAATTGCATGCAGAAAGTCTCCAGCTGTTGAATATTATACCACTAGACACCAACCCAACACAGGAGGAACCTATACATACATATTATCAGAACATTTTGTTGCTTTGTGACAAAGTAACTGGGGGCTCAAGCCAATCTACAATAGCCACCCAACCTTGTAATTTGCCTTTATTGAGCCAGGCATGTTACAGTACATAGTGTTATAGAAGAGACTAGGACTACTGGGATGGATGACTGGCTGGTTTTCTTAGACCAAGAGAAAACCTATGACAGAGTGTGATAAGTCAGGTTGGAAAAGATATTAGAGAGGATTGGGATCTCTGGGGGGTTGGGGAGCTCCATCATTCACCTTCTGGAGGGAAGTCAGGCAGCTATCATAGTAAATGGACATAGGGAAGTTGCCTTCCCACTTAGGTGTGGAGTACCACAGGGGGATCCCCTGTCATCTATCCTGTATACACTGTCCCTGGAGCCACTATTGGACAGAATTAGGCAGAGAATTGAAGAACTAACTGTGCTGGGCATGAATTGGAAAGTGGGAGCCTTTGCATTTGATATGGTAGTGGGTCTGGACACTACTGAGGATGTGGGAGAGCTCAAGAAGGTCATAAGTTGGTATGAATGGTGCTCTGGGCAGAAGCTGAACTGGCACAAGTATGAAATGATAGTTCTGGAGAATGGATTGATTAGAGGAGATATTATTAGTACTATTGTTTCCCTGGAGAGATAGTGTGGTATTTGGGGATTTTTCTCTTGATGTATGGATTGGAACTATCTAAGGTCTGGTGAGAGACCAAGGTGGGGGCATGGGGAGATATGCTGAGGAGCTGGGAGGGCAGAATATCTCTCTAATAGGAAGGGTGACTATATTGAACATTTACTGGATACTGAAGCTATGGTACCTGGTATATCACTTGGACTTTCTAGTATAAGTAGTCAAAAGGCTGTTGAAGTGGATTTGTGCAGGCCACAGAAGTCAGGTTAAGTGAGAGGTCTTGGTAACACCAGTGGAGAGGGGGGGCCTGGGGCTGAGAGACTTCTCTGAATGACTGCACTGCCTTTATGCCTGGTGGTTAAAGAGAGCAGTGATACTGAAAGAGAGCAGCTGGGTCCCACTGATGCAAAAGGTGTGAGAGGCAAGATATACTCCCTGAGGGTTATCTGGAGACTCGCTGGCAATAGTGGAAGGAGAGAGAAGTAGAAGACTCAGATATAGGAGGTTCTGGTGGGGGGTGGCTGAGGGGTATAGAGGATTGGCATTAGGTGGGAGAGGTATATTGACAGGAGACAGACTCCTTTCACTCAAACCATTCGGAGACAGCTAAGCCACAACCACATCTTCTCATAAAAACAACATATTAAAGAGTTTTTATTTCGCATACTATGGTGTACTAAGTGGTGCTGGAGTCAAGGATACCACACAAACAAGTTTCAACAAAAACCGATAAGTTTTGGAGACATGATGAGTCAAGAATCGTCAGGCTCAGAGAGACTAAAAAGGAGGGGCTATGGTCTCGGATTCCCAAAGGGCTATGCAGCAGCTGCTGGCCAGGGGAGAACTCAGGGAGGTGGAGGAGGAACTGGTGCTAAGACGAACCTAGGAGGATGGCAGACTGTTGGGAGGGGTGGAGGAAGCACTGGCAGAACTGGGGGGACAGGCAGCAGGGGGCATAGTGTTGACAGGGGGAAGGGTCAGGTGACAGGTCAGGTGACTGGCAGGGGCCAAGGACAGGGGGTGTGACTGGAAATTTGGTGGCTGAGCAAGTGACTGGAAATGGTGAAGGGGCTGGAGGGGCTGTCACGGGTGATGGGAGCAACATGTCAGGCAGTGCAGTAGGCGGAAGAGGAAAAATCACTTTGGCAGCTGGAACTGGGGAACTGGTGGTGTGCCCCTTTTTCCACAAATCCATCTCAACCTGGGCAATCTTGGCGAACTTGGAATGTCGGCACGAGAAGTACTGAAGGTAGTTGAGGAAGGGATAGATGGAGCAGAGTTATTGAAATTCATTCCATCAGTGGAGGTGGTCGAAATTGGATTTGTAGAGGAAGAAAAGATGACGCTGGCACTGGAGAAGGGAATAATGGTCAAAGGAGTGAAATTTGGATTTGCTAGATGCCTAAGATGGGATCCCTGCGCCATCAGACTGGTGATTGAAGGGGTGCCTACCTTGGGGAGAAAGGAAATGAAGGAGCTGATCTCGACAGAAATGGGGAAATATGGGGAGATGGTGGATTTTGGATTCATGTTCTGGGAGGGGACCAAACTGAGAAATGGCATGTGTGAAGTAATGGTGCACCTCGAAGGACAGGAAGCCACAGGACTGAAGAGGGACTGGCCCGAGGTGATTCGAATTGCCAAGCAGGAGTGCAAAGTCTGGAGGAGGAAAGAATCCGAGAATGATGAGGAAGAATTATCTGTGGCCCTGGCAGAGCGGGCAGCTGCTAAGGTGATGCGCCGAAGGAAATGGGAGGAGTATGCCAAGGACTGGGTGTGGGTTCAGGTGGGTGGACAGAGGAAGAAGCTGAGGCGGGAGGGCTGGGAGAAACTGAAAACTGCTATGACCCGCACTGAAGATGAGGAGGCCGAAAAGGCAGCCACAGCTGCTAATGCAATGGAGGAGGTGGAAGTGTCACCAAAAACAACAACACCCCAGGAGGGGGTCTTTGCATCACAACATGCTCCAAAACCAAATGGTGGCATGAAGGGAAAAGAAAAGGAGGATCTATGCCAGAATCTACAATCAGTAGCCAATGAGATGGCGGAGCAGGAGGTGGAGCAGGAGGTGGTGCCAGAAACACAACTGGATGATATACGGATGGGAGGTACTGCAATGGTGCACTGGGAGGCAGACGAATCACCAAAGGGAATCACAGGGCCAACAGGGAATGGAGAGAATGGCGAGGACGACCTGGAAGATGTTCAGTCAGTGGATTCAGTGGATGATGTGATCTTACTGGACCACAGCTGCTCTCCTCGACCCCAAACACCAATGGCGAGCTATATCAAGGAGGATGACTGGTATCAGATGACTCTGGAGGAATTGGCAGAGGAAGACATCAGAGAAATCAATGTTTTCAGTGGCTCTCTGGCAGAATGGGGCTTATTTGTGAATGCCCAACTCCAGCGATCTAAACTTGTCCTTGCCCTCGTAGCAGCCATTCTGGAGGAGGAGGGCTATTAGGTGGATGAGGCCAGGATGAATGAGATAGGTCAGGCAGTGGGGGAGAAGGTGTTGGCATTCTGCAATAGCACTAAGGGACAGGATATGTGGTGCATCATCTGTGAGGAGCAAAGAGATATTGTCATTGCCAAGGCTGCAAAGGCCATGGAGAGGGAGAGCAATTAGGGATGGACTTCAACTTACCATAACCAATGATGAACGAAATACATATACTATCCCTAAATGTCAATGGTCTGCGCAGTGAGGTGAAACAAAGACGAATCTTTTGATGGCTTAAAAACAAACAATATAATATTATACTGCTACAGGATGTGAGGGCCTGTGGGGAAGAAGATTACCAACAGTGGAGCAAAGAATGGTTTGGGAGCTCAGGATGGAATCAACAAGTTGGCATTCTGGTAAGAATTGGGAAAGGAGAGCTAGAGACAAAAGAGTGCTGGGGAGAAAGGATGGTATGGGGCAAGCTGAAAGGTGGAAAGGGAGACAGCATTGTAGTAGGATCAGGTTACCTACCAGCAGTAGCGCAGGAATGGAAGCTGTGGCTGGAAGAGTTGGTTAATTGGGAAGGCATTATGAACATTGGGTTGGACATTCTTGGAGGGGATTTCAATATGATTAGAGACCGCAAGCTGGATAGATCAGATGGTGGAGGGGGTACAGCAGTCTCGACAGGGCTGAACAAATGGCTGCAGATTGAGAGAGAACTTGGTCTGGTAGATGGTGTCTGAATACGCCAGGGAGAAGAGGCAGGACCATTTACTAGATGGCACAGAGTGGCAGGGGGCCTTGTTGGCACACGGATTGATTGGTTACTGGTTGGCGAGCATTGGGGAAACATATTCGACAAGGTGGATGTCAAATGGTGCCCATGGTCAGACCACTGGGGTGTCGAGGCAAGAGGTATCTTTCAGGCAGCAAAGGGAGGAAGCGGGCAATGGAGACTTAATACTGGGTTACTGAAACGGAGAGAGACATGAGACAACTTCATACAGGTGGCCCAGCAAGAGGTTAGGCGATGGAAAGCAGAAGGGAAAACAGTTACGGAATGGTGGGGTAGATTCAAACACATGGCTGGAGCCTATTGGCGAGATGTTGGGGAGATAGATGGAAGAGTGAGAAGGGACAAGGAGAGGAGAGTAGACAGGGGCCTGAAATGGAGACTGGCACGAATGGCAGACAGAACATTATCAACTGATGAAAGAGAGCTACTAACAAAAGACATTGCAGCACTATAGAGTGACCTAAAAAATGAAGAAGAGAGAAGAGTGGATGGGATGTTGGCAAGACTGCGAACAAGAAGGCTAGAGGAGGGCAAGTGACCAACAAAATACCTGACAGGTATACTAAAAGCCAGGGGGGTGCGCCAGAGATGGACCTCAGTACTTGGTGATGATGGCAGAGAGATAACTCAGCAGAGCGAGATGATGAAGGAGATCTCTACCAAATGGGTAAGCCTATGGACAGATGAAATGGACACAAATGGAACAGGATGGGAAGAAGAAGAGATGTCAGAGTACTTGGAGGACTGGAGTGTGTGACAAGATCAGGGGCTAGGGGAATTTATGCTGAGACCAATAAATCTGGAGGAAGTGATGGACATACTTAAAGAGATTCAGACTGGCTCCTCACCAGGGTCTGATGGACTGCCTTGGGAGTTCTGGAAGGAGTTCCAGGGGGAATTCGGAGACTGGATAGTGGAGATGGCCAATGCGGTCCTGCACCTGGGAAAATGGCTGGCAGATAGCAAGCTGGGCCTAGTCTCACTGATCTACAAAAATAAGGGGGATAGGCGTATGTGGAGGAATTGGTGGCCAATTATGCTATTAAATGTGGATCGCAAATTGGTGTCAAAAATTCTGGCAAAGCGGCTTCAAGAAAGAGTAGGGGCCCTAGTCGGAAAGGAACAGCATGGATTCATTAAGGACAGACAGATACGGGATAGCACTGCTTGGGTCCAGAATGTATTAGAGGGCTGTCGGAGTAGGGGAATTGATGGGAGACTAGTCTTTCTGGATCAGGAGAAGGCATTTGACAGAGTACGTTGGAGCTACATGGCATCGGTGCTATGAAAAATTGGATTCAGCTCCCCAGAGGTGGAAAGGCTGATGGGGCTATTGCAAGGGGGATGAGCAGCAATTATCATGAATGGGTGGTGCAGTGAGGAGTTTCTACTAGGCAGGGGGGTACCGCAAGGAGATCCACTATCCCCACTGCTCTATGTCCTCTCACTAGAGCCCCTAATTGATAACATGAGAAGAAAGATAACTGGACTACAGCTGGGGGGGGTGACATGGAAGCTTGGAGCCTTCGCTGATGATATGGTGGTTGGTATGGGCAGCCCAGAAGATATAGACACTGTCCGAACAGAAATCTGGCAATATGAGGGGCTGTCAGGAGCAAAACTAAACTGGGACAAATGTGAAACAATGGACATTGGTGGAGGAATAGGAGATGAGGGACGTTTTGGTATGACAATCTTGCAGGGAGAGGCAGTATGATACCTGGGGATATGGTTCTCAGTATATGGCACCATGCTAAAGGAGGACTGGTGGAAAAGCATGGTGGGGAAGTGGGAGGCTGTGCTCAAGGGATGGGCAGGAAGGAATCTTTCGCTGATGGGCAGGGTGACAGTATTAAACATTTACTGGCTACTGAAACTATGGTACCTAGGGTACCATCTGGACTTCCCCAGATGGGTGGTGAACAGACTCATGAAGGCGATGTCTGGATGGCTGTGGAAGGGGAAGAGGCCCCAAGTGGGCTGGGATGTGCTGACATAAAGAACCAAAGATGGCGGCCTCGGCCTCACTGATCTCTGCCGAAGACTCAGGGCACTTCGGGGGTGGTGGGGAAGGCGAAAGGTAGAGCTGGGTAAGAATGAATGAGGAGAGTTGGCAAGAGACAACTGGAGTATCCGCTTCTGCCCAAGGGGAGAGAATGGAGGGGACATCAGAAGCATAATCAGAGTAACTAACATTGGTAGAATCTGTTATCAGGGCTTCTGGTGGGGACTGATAGAGGCTTGGATTGGAATGGGAGTAAGAGAGCCTGATGGAGCAGATTGGGAGGAGAGAGATACAGTGGAATGGGATATGACAAATATTTGACTAGGAGGGCAGGAGGTGGAGAAATACTCACTGGAGGAGGCTATCGAAAGACTATGGACTGGCACCATGGAGAGGTGGCCAGTGGGGTGGCAAAAGGTGGGATTCGGGGAGGAGTGGGAATGGGGGAACATTTGGGGATGGGCAGAAAAGATGAGGCTTCTCACACCCCCCAAGTATTGGGTAGTATGGTGGAGGTTTTTGAGAAGGAATGTCATGTTGGCATACTGGACAGGCTGGATGCATGCTGAAGGCAAGAAGGAATGCGAATGGTGTGAGGAACTGGGGGTGGACAACATCCAAACACCAGAACATGTACTGGCAGACTGTAGAGGAGTGGAAGGATACTGGTGCCAATTGGAGTCATTGTGGGGGGATGACCGATGGCAGATGGGGGAGACAGCAGGAAGTACTATACGGCAGAGACTTGTGGGAGATATTGGTGATACATGGGGGGGATTAGGTAGAATCATTGGTCTCTGGATACTGATGGTGATGCATTGGCAGTGGGTATTTAAAGGGGATCGCTGGATGGGAGTAGGTGCCCTTGTGGAGAGATGGAAGGAGTTGATGAGGGAGATCATTCAAGGTTGGTGGTACCAGGGGAGGAGGAATGGCGAGGCCATCCCCAAAAGGGTTATAAAGATGATCCAGGCAAGCCAAGAGAGGATGGTTCTGAGTGATAGTGGAGTGTGATGGAAGGAAGGTATAGGGTAGACCGTGGTAAGGAATATGAGATAGGCTTATGAACAATAGTATAATAGTAGTAAACACGCCAAGGAATAGATAGAAGAACTGTATGAATAGCTAGCATTATGAGTGAATAAAGCCTCAGATCGACATTTCAA
>RQIL01010176.1:0-11688 GCA_003951145.1 Jimgerdemannia lactiflua | reverse complement strand
GTTATCTAATTTTATACTTGTGAAATATTTAACAATTATAAAATAACTTATTGAAAAATATATTATAACTTAATTACTTTATAGCCAGCAAACTTATATAAATAACTTAGTATTAAGAGTAGTATACTATATATTGTGGTATGCATTTTGTATAACTATATGCTTCAAGCATGGCTCAATGTATCACTTGATGAAGTGCAGACGATATGTATGTCGAGATAAAGGGGTCGTTCGATATGTGTGCTGATGACGGGTGCAGATGCTCAGTTCGATGGCTCGGTTGGTTTAGTGGTATAATAGATGGACTTTCCTAGCGATGATTACTTGCTGAATATGCAGGTTGGTTGTCGTGCATGACGATGATTCTTGGCAGTTCGTGGTGCAGTATGGGTAAAGAAAATGGGAGGTTGACGGCTCGCTTGTCCGTCTGACTGGTTAACTTGACGACGTTAGGTGAATGGCGGGTTGGTGACGGCTGTGCTGGCTTTCAAGCTAAGTATACTTGGGTTCCTTGGGTCTTTATACTTGAATATACAGGGCTCGAATCTTGAATGCGGGCTGAATGGGTGGGAACTGAATGTATGGCTGGGTCGAATGTGTGATGGGATCTCAGTGACGGTCTCTTGGCGGCGGTTTTTCTGGCGGTCTTTTGAAGTTCGCGGCGGTCCGTGGCGGCAAATTCCTAATGGCAGTCATTCCTTTAACTAGGCAGCGGCGGTCGGTGTGGTCTTTTGGTACATGGCAAGAGTAATTCTTTAACTCAAACTTCTGAGCGATCATTGCTCCAGGTCGTTATCTTGTTCTCTGAATTAGCTAGTCTCTTGGAGGCAGTGAGGGGTTTCTCTGTAATCCTTTTTACTTCAAACTTCAACTGACTGAGGTTTATTCACTCTAAGAATACGGGTTATTTATACAAGTTTCTGCTAGCTATGGGTGCGGCTAAGGTATACTATGTTGTGGCGAACAGTTTGCTATGTTATTGGCTTGCCGGCGGCGACGAGCTTACTGTTCTTACGTTATCAGTAGCGATGGGTTACTTGCTGTGCGATTGGCTTGCCGGCAGCGAGGAGCTTCGGTGGTTAAACTATTGGCTTGCCGGTGGTGAGGACTTCGGCGATTTATGTCATTGGTTTGCCGGCAGTGAGGAGGGTCGTACTAGGAGTTATGTCATGAGGGTTAGGGTCTTGTGCCGCTGACAAGAAATGTTTGGGGGCAGCTATCTGTTATGGGGAGTTATTTGTAAGCGCAGATCTGTACTTTAAAGGGTATAGTACCCTTTGCCAGTGTCAAACAAATCATCTTGCTGGATTGTGACTTTGTCATTCCGCTCTTCGAAAGGGGAAAGTGCTGGCCAAGAGATGAGGGGATAGAATAGTGGCCAATCATCTTCAACAACATTCTCCAACCCTTGAACAGCTTGGATGTGGACAGAGGATTGGTAAACTCTTTGCTGCTCTTCTTCTTCTTCAGAGGACTCATCAGTTTCTGTGTCAGATGGGGCTGCTTCGAGAGTGGGGTCTTGGGGTTCTTCAACTTCCTCCTCTTCAAAGGTGGGGACTTCTTGAGCCTCTTTTTGATTCGGCTCCCAAACGATATGGTGCGAATTGAGGTTAACAGGGTGGTGGGTAGTGGGTGTTGCTCCAGCAGGTACTTCCATAGTAATGGGTGGTCCTTCGAATATCTCCATGAGGCTCATGAGGTGGCCTTGGTGGTTGTCTCGGAGGGGGGTAGTATGGAAACCTGGCAAAGTGGATTTGGTCTGTTGGCTTCCCACTGCGACGCGGTTGCTTCCAATATAATCAGCTACTTCGGATTCCACCCAGTTGACTTCTTCAGTGATGAGGCGGACAATATTCCTAGCAGTTACTCCTTGTAAGTGCGCGATGGCCCAGGGAACATGGCGGAAGATTTGGTGGATACAGAGGGCTCTCTTGATAAGCCGGCCAGTAGTTAACAATTCGGCGGCAAGGTCTTCTTGGTCCTTTTCTTGGGTCTCATTGCGGAGGTGGTGGCCAATCTCATAGTCATGCCAGAGAGTCATCTGGTCAGTTGTATCCTTGAGCTGCTGAGTCATGATGTACTGGTAGTTGATAAAGTGTCCAAGGTCTTCAGTATAGAAGTTCAGATGGTCCGTGGTATCCGGGCGCCAGATAACCTGCTTGATGGCATCAAGGACAATGGTCTTGAGACTTGGCAAAGGGGTAGAGCGGTGAGAGGTCTGGTTGGAATGGCGGATGGGAGGCATTGTGTGTAGAGTACTTGTTCTTTGGTAGCGGTTCTTGAGGCTGAGGCTGGGTTCTTTAAATAACGTGGTCTTCATTTCGGCTTAGATCATCTTGTCTCTTTTTGGTGCGATCACTTGACGGTTTTGGCTGGCCATGGGTTGTCATGCCATAATGTCGTCTGATCATAGCAGTCACAGAGTACTTCGAATTCAGACATGGTTGATTGTAGACGTCACATCTGCCCCTTGCAAAATTAGAGCTGTCCTCGGCAGTGAGTTGTACAGGGATTGTAGTATCTTGATTTCTCCAAAGAACAGGTTGTCGGCACATTGGCGGGGACTGGCCATCCTCATATAGGGCAGAGGGCCTGTTACTGGACTAACCATCCGGGAGGGGTTCAAACCCAGCTAGTGGCTCCATTTCGGTGTTCTTCGGTCCACTAAATGTTCTGCTGGTTCCGGGGTCCCAAAGTAAACTTCCGATGCTTAAGGCACTGGTTATTACTGTATGTCGTCGACAATTCAAGGAAGTCAATACAGGGATTGGTCAATGTGTTTTGTCTCTCTCGGATAGTAGAGCCTGATGCGGTTGCGATGTATCTTGGTCTTGAGCAAAACTCCATCCATGGTTTTGAGTTGGTAGGTGTGATTCATGAAGACTTGGTGAATGAGATATGGTCCTTCCCATTTTGGCTCGAGCTTGGCACTCCAGTTTCCTTCTATGATGGTACGGTATACCAGAACTTGCTGTCCGATAAGCAGGGGGTCCAAATCGGCTTTGCAGTCATAGTACTTCTTTTGTTGTTCTTGTGCCTTGGCAATAAATCCTCGTGCTTGTTGGCATACTTTGTATAACCGGGTGATCTCTTCTGTGGCTCGTCTTGTCAAATCTGGTTGGACTGGTTCGGCGGGATCTTGTGCTTCTCGGCCATACACTAGATAGAAAGGGGTCTGTTGAGTAGCGGCTGCCTTGGAGGTGTGGATGCTGAATAAAATGGCTGGCAGATAGATGTCCCAGTTCAGTTGATCTCCGGTCCTGCTGAGACCTCGCTTGATGGTCTGGTTCATGCATTCCGTGAGTCCATTCACCTGGGGGTGGTAAGCCATTGTTGGTCGTAGCTTGATCTTAAAGCTGCTTGCAAAGGTCTTCATGGCTTTGTTGACAAACTTGCGGCCTTGGTCTGTGATAATTTCTTTGGGGACACCATGGCGGCTGAAGACTTCATCATACAGGATTCCGATGATTGTCTGGGCATCGGCAGTTTCGATGGCAAAGGCTTCTGGCCATTTTGTCAGTTGGACTTTGATGGTGAGAATCTAACATCTTCCTCGGCTGGTTACTGGCAGGGGTCTGATGATGTCTATTCCCAGTCTTTGAAAGGCTCCGGCTGGTGCTACAATTGGTATTAATGGTGCTTGATCGGTGGGTTTCTATCGGTATCTCTGGCAGGTATTGCATTGTTAGATGTGTGCTGAAATTTATTTCCTCATCTTGGGCCACCAGTATCACTTCTTGATTCTTGCAATAGTGGTGCCAATTCCTCAATGTGCATTCTGGTCATGATTTGTTGTCAGGATTTTTGGTACTTCGTCTTCTCTTGGGACTTGGATGTATCGATCTCCTTCTACTCTCCAAAGTTCACTGTCGCCTTCTTGAAATTTCTTGAGGTTCCTTTGGACAAATAGCTTGTGGGCAGGCTGAATTCCTTTTCTGAAGCTCCTATGATGCAGGCTCCAGATGAGGGCGAGGCGTAGATCTTGATTCATTTGGGTGAGTGGGAAGCAGCCTTCTCTCATGGGGGCTCCTTCCCTTCTGGTTGAGTTCGGGGGGTTCTTGACAGGGTATTGACGTTGGAATTCTTGGTACCTTTCTTATAGACGATGGTGAACTGGTATTCTTGTAAAGACATGATCCATCTTGCAAAAATTCCTGAGGGCTCTGGTTTCTTGAACAACCATTGTAGGGCTTGATGGTTCATGATGAGGGCAAATCTCTTTCCTAAGAGGTAGTGGCGGAAATGGTCTACTGCCCATACCACTGCTAGGCATTCCAACTTGGTGGCTCTGTAGTTTGCCTGCGATTCGTTTGTGGCCTTGCTAGCATATTTGATAACATGCTCTCTTTTGTGGTCATCTTGCTGTGACAGGATTGATCCAAGTCCTAGGGCTGAGGCATCAGTTGCCAAGATGAAGGGTTTGTTGAAATCTGGTCGCACCAGAACTGGGGCTTCAGTGAGGGTCTTCTTGAGTAGATCAAAAGACTTTTGCTGTTCTTCCTTCCAGTAGAATGGCTGGTCCTTCTTGGAGATGTTTCTGAGAGGTGCTGCCTTATCTGAGAATCTTGGGATAAATCGCCGGTAGTAGGATGCTAACATGAGGAAGGACAGGGTCTCCTTGGGTGAGGTGGGGGTTGGGTAGTTCTTGACTTTCTCCACCTTGCAGGGATCAGTATGCATGCCTTGGGCTGAGACAACATATCCCAGATATTCGACTTGGTGTTTTCCAAAGAAGCACTTCTTGGCATTGAGTCTGAGTCCTGAGCTTCAGATGGTGTTGAATACTTCATAGAGGTCTTGCAAATGCTGCTCGAATGTCTCGGAGTAGATGATTACATCATCTATGTAGACTAGCACATTTCTCCTGATGAGGTCCTGGTAGACATGATTCATCATTTATTGGAATGAGGCTGGGGCATTGCAGAGTCCAAATGGCATTCGAAGGTATTCATACTGTCCTCGTCTGGTGATGAAGGCCGTCTTGCAGATATCTTCCTGGGCAATGAGGATCACTTGGAATCCTTGGAACTGGTCAGTGGTCATCATATACTTGGCTTTTCCGAGAGCATTGAGGAGGTCGTCGATTCTTGGCAGGGGGTAGGCATCTTCTGTAGTAACCTTGTTGAGTTTTCTAAAGTCCACGACTAGTCTCCATCCTCCTTTCTTTGGCACAATAATTGCTGGTGAAGCCCAGGGGCTTGATGAGGGTCTGATAACTCTGTTTTGTAGCATTTCATCTATGTGTTGTTGTTCAAATTCAGTCAAGTGGTGTGGTGTTCGGTAGGGTCATTGTTGGATTGGTTTCGCATCTCCAGTATATATAGGGTGCTCTCCGTATTGGTATGGTGGGAAGTTATTGTATGTAGTGGTAAATATATCCTTGTATTCTTCTATCAACTCCTGTATCTGCTGTTGTTGTTCCTTGGTTAGAGTTGTCTCGATGTCGACGGCTTTGATCGCTGATCTCGCTGGGTCTTCCTCCCCGGTACCGTCAGTCTCACCGGAGAGGGCTTGCCATTTTCCAAAAACTCATAGACTTCTTCTTCGTAGATGTCTATCAGTGTTTCGAAATATCCCAGTATTGTTCCTTTGGGGATGGTGATCACCTCGAAGCCCATGTTTCTGATAGGGATATGGATTGGCGACATCTGGTCATGAATTCGTTCCTTGGCCAGGAGCAGGTGATACTTCTCCCGAAGCTCCATCGATGGTTCAAAAATTAGGTTATCGGCTTCTACTGGGAGATGCACATTAAGGCCTCGTTGCTGATATGGCTGCAGGATGATTTCCTCTCTTGCTCGGATGGGACGGCAGATGTGGGGCCTCATTTTCCTGAACTGGGCAACTCTTGCTATATGAACCTCGATGGGTGGTACTGGATGGTCTCTGTTTGTGCTTCCGAATCCTCCTTGTCCTCTCTCGGTACTGTCCAGCTGCTTTACCTCTTGAATGGTAGGCTGTGAAGTCTTGATGAAAAGAATCTGACAGATGGCCTTCAGGGGGTTGAAACATCAGTGATTCCTTCCATGATTGTGGATGATGACCTTCAGAGATCCCCGGTAGTCTTGGTCAATAACTCCTCCTTCGATGGTGATTCCCTTGGCTGCCAAAGATGATCTTGATGCTAGTTGTCCATAGAGTCCCAGTGGAATGGCGAGTGCAATTTGGAGGTCAAAGGTCCTGGTACTCCTGGGTCGGATTACTGCTTGATAGGGGAGGCAGAGGTCATATCCAACTGATCCTTCTGTTTGTGCAAGAGGGGGCTGGGCCCATGGTGAGAGTAGCTTGACTTGAACAACCGGGTAAGTCTTGAGGAAAGGCTCTCCAGCTGCTGCGATCATGGGTGAGAACTCTATTCGTTCTGGCTTGAAGAAAGGCCAGTGTGCTCCTGTCTTTGGGTTTCTCGTATAGTTGAACCCAGTCTTTCCAAGGGGGTCCAGGGATTCCATAAGGGTGAAGGCGAGGTTGACTCCTTCTTTTCCCTGGTGTGGGTGGCAGTACCAGCGGATGATAGCGAGAACTTTCAGAGGTAGGTCCCAAATGGTAGTCTTGCTTTTGGCTTCACAGTCTCCTTCGTGGTCGATTTTCTTGCACTTCCGGCAGGCCCAACGAATTTGAGGTTCTTGTAAGGTGGGATCCTTTCTCTTGACTCAACTTCTGTGGACATCTTCGCTGAGGTGAATACTTTGATGTTCGCACCAGTGGCAGGTGAAGGTCCCTCCACAATCACAGTGTCCCTTCTTAACAAAGCCTTCATTTCATTCCTTAACTTCCTTGCTGGTGGGGTACCTCTTCCGATACTTGTCGTAGGTCGGCAGGGTGACTTGAAGGGCATGGGTGATGGTATAGGTACTGTTGCTGTCCCTTTCAATAGTGAGAGTTTCTACAGGTTGGCGGGAGAGAACCTTTTGCTGTTCTTGGTAAGTCTTCTTGAAAGTCTTCGGGGGTGGAGGCTGAACTTGGCTGTGGACTGGTGCTCATTTCATTTCATCTTTATCAATAATTGTTGGCATCGGAATCTTCTTGAGATCTAGGACTTGGCAGGCATTGCAGTTGTCCCTTGGTGAATAGAAGCATTTGAAATGCTCGCACATGCCTAGGCGGAAGGCCCGTGAAATTTGGTTTTCTATCAGCAGGGGTGGTGGTTGTGTGGACGGTCCTGCAAAATCAAGAGCTGCTCTTTCATTGTTGGCTCTGTCGATGCTTTCAGCTAGACCCTCAATGTCAATGACTTCAATAAAGGGCTCTTCTATTCTGCTATCTTGATCTCTAGGGGCATCAAAGTCACTTCCCAACTCTTGCAGGAAATTTGCTTCACTCTCATTTTCATCTTCAGTGGTAGTGGATGTTTCGCCATGTCCTTGCCATTCTGTCTCGGAGGCTTGACTTGCTTTTCTTGATGATGCTCTTGACTCAATGGGTACCTTGTGCTTTTGTCCATGAATGGTGAAGACTAGGAGCTGTTTTCTGATGTCCACATTGGCTTCGACTCGGTGCATCCAATCTGTTCCCAAGATCAGGTCGTAGGAGGTCGCGGGAGTTACAACAGCTTGAGGTACATTGAGGCAGGCTTTCCCAACTTGAATGGGGATGTCTCGTACGAGTCCAAGGGGGGTAGATGCTGATCCATCGGCCATGATGACTCTTGCTTTGGTTCCTTCATCAATTCCCCAACCGATCCTCTCCAGCATCCTTTGAGTGATGATACAGACTGCTGCTCTGGTGTCAATGAGAATTCAGGCATTTTCTCCATACACTTTTCCACTCGCAAGTCTGGTGGATTGATGATCATATTGTCAGCTTTCATGTACTGCGTGAATAGTGCTGGGTTCTTGCGTGTGTGGTCCTTGGACAAGAAGTCTCTTGGTATCCCTTGGCTTCCTTCAGGAATTTTCGCCTAACTTCTGGGGCATTCTTGAGGACTTGCTCGACGGTGAGGCCTGCATTCTGTTGGTGGATCTGGTCCCAAAGTGAGGCTGCTGCATGAGGTCTGCTGCTCCTTCGATGCTTGGTTCCTTGAGGACGAGGTCTCTCATTCCTGATGGGCATCTCATCTGCTGAGGACTCCACACTCATATGCTCATCTTCTTCGAGATCGGGCAGGGAAGTAGTCCTTGATACTCTTGATGGTCCGGCCTCGGGCTCAGGGGTGTCTCTTCTGACTCGCTTGTCATTTTCTGGTGGGGTGTCTGAGGAGGAATGGGCATGTCTTGGGTGCTTGCCTGTAGATACTGTCACTGGTGGCGGTGGGGGTGGGATCCTTGGTAGTCTTCCTCGTCCTCTGGTCTGTGCGGGGGCAGTGTCCCAAGTTACCTTGGATGGGAAGGCTTCGTAGTATGGATAGGTATCATCTTGTCAGTGAAGCCAGGCTGCTTCTTCTTCCATTTCTTGTGTCTCTCCATCCACCTGAATGAGGTTGACATTCCTATCATTGGTCTGAGTAGCTTGCTTCCTTGGGCAGTGCCTCTGGATGTGGCCTTGATTTCCGCAGTAGAAGCAGGTGAGGACATGGGGACCAGTGGAAGCTGAGCCTACAGTTGTAGCTAGTGGTGCCTGAGAGGAGCTCCTGTTGTCTTGTTGTCAGTAGTCTGACCAGTTGTCACGACGGTAATCTTGTTGTCTTCCTCCTTGGTTCTTCAGCTGTGCTACTGCAATGGCTAGGTCCTTCATTTGCTTCGTGAGTATGGTCATTGGGTCTTCTTGTACTCTTGGCAGTAGCTGTTGCGGTTGACTGAATTGGACTTGGATCGAGGGTGGGGATCTGCTCTCAAGATTGGCTAGCCAGGCCCTGAGGAAAGTATTCTCTTGCTCTGCTGTGGTAGATCCTTGAGATCTTGGAGGTTTGGCTCTGGCTGGCTCACGGTGGTCTTGCTGGGCTGGTCTGTAGTCTGCTTCCCAACATCCTTGTGCTCCAGCAACTTGCTGCTCAATACTCCGATAACCCATCCTAATGACTTGCCTTCTGAGTTCCGGATATAGGCCATTGAGGAAGGTAGTGGATGCCAATGCCAGTTGGACTGCAGGCTGGAGGTTCGCCTTGATCATCTGCGCTTGGATCCGATGGTAGAAACTCTTCGGGGTTTCGTTGACAGCTTGGGTCATGTAGGTCAGAGCTTCTTGTGCTTCTTGTTGGCACTCAAGACCATTGAACTGGACACGGAGCCAGTCTTTGTGGATGGTGTATCTTTGCACATGGTTTCCATTTGCCGCGAGGTGAGCAAGGTGTTCCACCCTGAAGATTTCTCCTCCATTCTGTTTGGCTTGGTTGTATCTCTGGAGGGCCGGGCCTCTCAAAAGTGATGCTACAATGCTGAGTTTCCTTTCTGCATCCCATCGCTTGGCGGCTGCTTGTACTTCGATTTCTCCAATGAACTCCTTGATATCTTCATCATCTGCACCATAGAACTTCTGAAGGTAACTCATATCTGGTTCGTCTTCACTGTCCTTGTAGTCTGAGTCTGGTTTGGGGGTAGTGTTCCTTGAAGGTCCTTGTGGAGAGGGGGTTGGTGAAGGCATTCAATGTATAGGAAGTGGTGGTAGGGGGCAGTGTCTTGGTGGTATAGGGGATCTGGGTCTGCTGAATAAGGCCGGGGTATAGGTTCTTGAAGGTGGTGATCTCCTGAGTGACTAGTAGTGGCTATCAAATGCTGAGGCTCTGAAAGAAGTATTGTTCCTTGTCTCTTATAGATAGTAGTGGGGAGTAAGGGACCAGGGTACTGAAGCTTGGATAGCTGGTAGTGCAAGTGGACTGATATAACTGATGGTAGATTCGTCTGCCCCTTGCAGCTGTGAAGTAGTGGGGTCTGGGTTGCTATTGGTATGATGGTATAGGTTGAACTCGTCTTGTAGATTGTATGGATGATAATCTTCTTCTCCTTCAGATGTCTCAAAGTAAACTTGGTCTAAAGGGGTGGCTCGATTGATGACTGTAGTGATATAGTCACTCTGGTCAGAGTTCTTTCTGTAGATTCGGGTCTGGTACTCCTCTGGGGGATCGTCTTCTAGGTCTTGAAGCTGAAGGGGTTCTGGTTGTCCTCTGAGTTGTCTTCTCTCCCTGGAGGTCAAACCATAGTCTGGGTCACTTTTGTCCTTGGATTCAGTCTTCTGGCTACTATTCTTGAAAAGGGATCTGGCTGCTGTCCTGACAATGGTGTGGGCCTTCTTTTCTGCTGAAGAGGGCTGTCTCTGAACTTGTTGCTGGCTGCTAGGTTCTCCTGGAGTCTCCAATGTAGATGGCTACTGGGTTCTTGAGCCAAAAGGTCAAGTCTTTAGAAAACTATTCCCAGTTGAGCCCCCAAAATATGGCGTGCATTTTGTATAACTATATGCTTCAAGCACGGCTCAATGTGTCACTTGATGAAGCACAGACGATATGTATGTCGAGATAAAGGGGTGGATACAGGTCGGTGGTCACGTGATGGGTCGTTTGATATGTGCGCTGATGACGGGTGCGGATGCTCAGTTCGATGGCTCAGTTGGTTTAGTGGTATAATAGATGGACTTTCCTAGCAACAATTACTTGCTGGCTGAGGCAAAGATTACTTGGGTATGTATGTTGAATATGCGGGTCGGTTGTCGTGCGTGACAATGATTCTTGGCAGTTTGTGGTGCAGTACAGGTAAAGAAAACGGAGGTCGACGGCTCACTCATCCGTCTGACTGGTTAACTTGATGACGTCAGGTGAATGGCAGGTTGGTGACAGCTGTGCTGGCTTTCAAGCTAAGTATACTTGGGTTCCTTGGGTCTTTATACTTGAATATATGGGGCTTGAATCTTGAATGCGGGCTGAATGGGTGGGAACCGAATGCATGGCTGGGTCGAATGCGTGACGGGATCTCGGTGACGGTCTCTTGGCGGCGGTTTTTCTGGTGGTCTTTTGAAGTTTGCGGCAGTCCGTGGCGGCGAATTCCTAATGGCGGTCGTTCCTTTAACTAGGTGGCGGTGGTCGGTGCAGTCTTTCGGTATGTGGCAAGAGTAATTCTTTAACTCAAACTTCCGAGCGATCGTTGCTCCAGGTCATTATCTTGTTCTCTGAATTAGCTAGTCTCTTGGAGGCAGTGAGGGGTTTCTCTGTAATCCTTTTTACTTCAAACTTCAACTGACTGAGGTTTATTCACTCTAAGAATACGGGTTATTTATACAAGTTTCTGCTAGCTATGGGCACGGCTAAGATATACTACATTGTGGCGAACAGTTTACTATGTTATTGGCTTACTGGCGGTGACGAGCTTACTGTTCTTACGTTATCAGTAGCGACGGGTTACTTGCTGTGCGATTGGCTTGCCGGCGGCAAGGAGCTTCGGTGGTTAAACTATTGGCTTGCTGGCAGCGAGGACTTCGGCGATTTATGTCATTGGTTTGCCGGTGGTGAGGAGGGTCGTACTAGGAGTTATGTCATGAGGGTTAGGGTCTTGTGCCGCTGACAAGAAATGTTTGGGGGTGGCTATCTGTTATGGAGAGTTATTTGTAAGCGCAGATCTGTACTTTAAAGGGTATAGTACCCTTTGCCAGTGGCAAACAAATCATCTTGCTGGATTGTGACTTTGTCATTCCGCTCTTCAAAAGGGGGAAGTGCTGGCCAAGAGGTGAGGGGATAGAATAGTGGCCAATCATCTTCAACAACATTCTCCAACCCTTGAACAGCTTGGATGTGGACAGAGGATTGGTAAACTCTTTGCTGCTCTTCTT
>RQIL01010165.1:0-11688 GCA_003951145.1 Jimgerdemannia lactiflua | reverse complement strand
TTTTTATTTTAGTGATTAAAGCGATTAAGCTCGTGGTTTAACTGGTTTTCGGATTGTTCATCCTGTATATTTGGAAGTGGGATTATAATTCAGCATTGCAGCTGAGGCTGGAGAAGCGGACAAAACCACCCACAAGTATTGATTATTCTATTTTTGTAGGCGAAAGCAAATTAAACGTATTCTCAAATGTATGTCTATGCTTTCTGATTTCATGGGACACATTATCTTTCGCTTACCTACTAATCTAGTATATAATACATTCGCCAGAAACAGTAAATTAATAGAGAAGCTGTCCCCAATGCCCAATGACATTATCCTGAAGGTTATCGCGCAGCATCGCCGTCATTATTGACCCTTGACAGCAGTTACCATACTGCATCCCAGGAGGATATAATTCTTGTTCTAGCGAAAGGACCCTGTCATTACACATTTATCATCGTCGAGATCAGGGTGTCGAGTAAATATCGCACCGACATTTTTGGTATCACAATTTCGAACATGTATTGTGGCGTATATACGTTTTGTACAGCTCAATATGCCACGGACGTCGTAACGTCAATATTCGTATATCATTCGGGTGTGCGGTAAACAAATCTAGAGCGAATTCCGGTTTGAGCGCTTGTTCGTTTTGTGCGTTCATGTGTCGGGCCGCGGAATCGTGTGGTTTGTATAATCGGACGGTGTAAGGGGACGGAAAAGAGAGTATAACAGCCGATGGCCCTTCTGCGTACGCAGGATTTGCAGCGGAATTATTACGTCGCTGGATAGCGGGATTATGCACGCTCGTTTGTATAACACTGGAGTATGTAGCGGTATGTTACGTTGCTCTTCTGCTACTCAGGTAGATCGCGGAATGGTACGTCGCTCGTCTGCCAGGGAAGGAATTATAGCGGAGTTAGACACGCTCTTTCTGTCTAACAGGTGTCTTCGGATACCGACGTCAAGTCGATAACGGCGCTCGGAACGTCTTTGCTGCGTGAACAGCAGGTAAAGGAGAAATACGAAAGAAACACAAAAGCAATCACGAAAAGTGTCTTCTGTATATGCAGATCCGTCGACAATCTTTCAGTCGGAAATCCGGTCACTTAAATAGTGGACAAGAGGATATCGTTCAAATCTTGGAGATAATTCACCCTGGCGAACCGTGCACAGACGTTGTTTTGTTCAAAGGAGACCTGTTAATTTGTTTACATAAGACCTCCTGTTTATATGGTATCATTTATTTGTTCCACACCCGAAAAACCCCATCTCCTAAGCTATATATTCTTTTCCATTTCCACTATGAAAAACTAAAAACTCCATATTGTATCAAATAACTTCTCACCACAATCTCAAAGTGAACTGAAGCGTGATACTCCACACAAATGTTCTATTTGGCAGCAGTTATTTTACTTTTCTGCCTTGCCTCTTCATTGGTTGCTCAAAATCAAATGATCATGACTTCTGAGCTACGTTCCTCCTAGTGCCACAAATGAACCAAAAAATTATGAAGGATGTGAAGGGTCTATGCAGGAAAATATATAAATGTGTTGATAATTTAAGTTATTGTTCCAGAGATTCTAACTACCAATTCTATGTAGTATAACAAAATTTCGGCCATTCAAATGTTCATTGAAGATGCTAATTTTGGTCACCCACCGTCGTGCCTATAGGTCAGAGCGTGTAATATGCAATGAATTTCGATCCGGGTTCGGAATCGAATAATAGAGCTCGAATATAGAATGACGTAGTACCAAATTTATTGTTAACATTCAATCGCTGTTTGGCAACAACCGTACTTAGAAGGCAAGACATATATGACTAGTTAAAGCTACAATATATATAACTCATGAAATGTTAAGGTGTTATGAAATAGGATTTGATGACTATTTCTAAGCTAAGCGTAGACGGATCATTCACAACTTCATCGACGATCCTTTATCCGATATTTACATCCTTCGAATAAGGACACAGCAGGGTAAACCTTGTCAGGGAGATTGCTACAGGCTGTCCCGTAATCGATTCCATTGATCGAAAAGGCACAGGTATGGTCATTTAGGCTTAACCGCAAGGTTATGACATCGCCATTCTCAATACGTTTGCAATGACTACAATCTGCCAAACTTCCTTGAGCAAACGAATATTTGGCGTTGCCCTCAGAATAGAAACCCCATGAATACCTCTGGGCTACCATGTAATTATCAAAATTTGCGAATTTCTCTCCAACGAACCCAATCATACCGACGTCGGTGTTGTTATATGATCCAATGGATTCAACGACAATGTCCCATTCGCATAGACCATTGCGAGCCTTCGTCCCAGGAACGGAAAGCCGTGCTGTCTGTTTCAAAGCCGCCTCGAATGGAAGCTCCACAACATGACCATCTTCCGAAACGACCACTCGAGAACCGATTTTCGATCGATCCCACTGGAGATTGGCATTGTGACGACTTGCGGATGGATGACCCATAGGGCATACGGTGTTCTTGCAGGCATGATAGCAAAACGCCATGTAGTGTGGAGAAGTTTCCACAAACGTGTCAACTGCTTCCGTAATGGTCTTGAGTCGATGGGGGCAAACAAGTGTGAGGTCAAAATGGCTCATCATTTTGAGCATTAAGGCGCGCGACGCGCCGTCTCCTAGCCGGACCATGCCAGCGCATCCCACAACCATATTGTCAATGTCCTGCAGAACTGCATGGCGTTCCGAAGCTGAAGGCCCGTTCTCGTTGTGTTCCCAGACCCAGTCGACGACGCACAGCAGTAGGTCGTGCTCGGGCGTGGAAAGGGTGGCCGCCTTGGTGAGAAGCAGCTCGAGCGACTCTTGGGAAAGGTCGGTTAGCTCACCGATGGCGAGCTTGTGGGAGCGGAAGGGGTTGAGAAGCACGTCATACAGGTCTTTGTTGGCTTCGCTCCACGGTATGGCAGAGACGGCTTCGTTGAGAAGCGAGGAGGCGACACCAAAATCAGCCAGGTAGCGCGCGTGTTTCAGCACCATCTTCATGAGCTTTGGGAGGAGGAGAAAGCTTGCCGCGCGGTATATTCCTACCGCGAAGGAAATGTTGACAGAATTGTCGATGGTTTCAGTGTGAATGAACCCGAGGACAATGTTGAGCACCGTGGAAGTGATGTCGTTGAGGACGACCCGATGTGAAGAACCCTCTCGCATGTTTCCGTACATCATCGCCTTGAAGACCGGGCACCTTTTAAGAGGTCATATGAAATTAAGTGTATAAATAGCGACGAATGCAGCTAAATTGTGCAAAACCGAAATCGGACAAACCTAGAAGCCAGGACGGCACGGCATGCGCCTAGCTCGACACCGTCAGCGCAGACAATGGTCACATCGTGGTAAATTGAGTCCTTCCAGATGGAGGCGATGTCGTTCTTGAGACTGAAACCGCTATCGGTTTGCTCGACCATGGTTACAAAGCGAGAGAAGTAAAGATTTTGTTGATGTGTGATTTTGGCTATGAAAAGAAAACGTGGCGCAGCGTTGACAAGGTTGGTGCGCTGTCAAAACAAAAGAAGCTAAGCTACGCGGCACAGGAACCTAATTATTGAACACGCATTTCGTATTTGTAAATGTCAAAATGCCCGCAACGTCGATCAACACCTTGCATTACTGATGTCCCGTCTCGGCCATAAGCGCCGATGTACACTATTAGCATAGGCAGTTCATGCGATATAAAATACGAGAGCTTTACTTGATTCTGAATACCAATCGGATGAAAATGGTTATAATTTTTTTCTATTTCTTTTTTTGCAATATCAAATTGGCTTCTAGGTAAAATAGGAACCAAACAATTATGAAGGATGTGAAATATGTGCTGACAAATTCAGTTGTCATTTCAGAGAATCTAATTTCCAATTCTATATAATATAAAATATCCAAAATTCATTGGAGATATATACTAGTTTGGTTATGTATTCAGCCCCTCCTTCAGCACTTTTGGGGGGTAGTTTGTGCTGCATAGAATATATACAGTTATAAATATAGTTCAAACTTCAGCAAAGTGGCTGAAGCTACCCAACATTTATACATTTATGCAGAATTACTACTTAAATACTTATGTTGAACAATTGCCACTTAATAGTCATGTGGAATAATTATGCATTTATATATTCTTCTGCACCAGAAGTAACTTAGTTAGTACTAATTTCAGATAAATACCAGAGGCTTTATTATGTATTGTAGTTTATTTATATAGTGTAGCATGCAATTTGTATGTTTAAAGCTTTAAGCATGGCTCAATGTACTACTTGTGAAGTACAGTCTCTGAATTATATATATTGTCTGAGGTCTTTTTTGGGTCTGGGGTCATATTGGGATCATTTGAAATGTACATCAAAGTCAATTATGGGAATTTGGGTCAATAGCAGGCTTTCAAATTAATGGCTCAATTATTCAGCAGTTAATGGGCTTTTTGGTAGTTATTCTATTATTCTTGATGGGTGTTTCCTGAGTCTTGCAACCTGAGTATGCAGCTTAAATGCATGGTGGATTGGTTAATGTGGCAAGGCAGGGACTTGTATTCTTGAATATATAGTTTGTAATGGTCAATTGAGAGCTTTTGAGATATATGATCTGGGCAGGTTGATTAAATATAGCAATAATCAAGATCCAAATATGGGCAGTTGGTAGTTTGATAGTTTATAGTACAGCAGGTCAATAGAATCATTTATATTGATGGTTAATGGCTCAATTATTCATATTGTATATTCAATTGCTCATTAACTTGAGGTTGGATTTCTGGTGATTTTCTTGAATTAAGCAGTCTGGACAGGTTCTTTTGAATGTGCAGCTTGAATGTATGGTCTTATATCCTTATATCTGGGGTGGTGATTTCCTTAACTTAGTACTTTCCTTTTCAAAGTAAGTAAGAGAAATTCTTCAACTCAAATCTTGAGTAATTATTGCTCTAATTATCTTATTCTCTGAATTTTCTGTCTCTTGAAGACAGTAAGTAGTTTCTCTATAAACTTCCTTTTTACTTCAAATTTCAACTGACTGAGGTTTATTCACTACAGTTTAGAAGAGTATTTATATAGAGTTGTGCTAAGTATATAGTTAAGTAATTAGTAATTCTCTACTCTTAAATTTGTGCAGATTTTGAAGTTAAGTGACTAACTAGTAGAATAAGGCCAATTCTTTATTTGTGATGAATTTGGCTAGTTAAAGTGCAGTCACTGTTTGTGCAACTAACTAACTAGATCAAATTTGGCTAATAGAATCATCACTATTTAACCTAAAGTTCTGTGTGACTGGAATTATATCATTCTCCTTCTCATTCTCACTTTCTTTAAGATATCTGGCCAAATCATTTTCTCCAATTTCCACAGTTGAGCTGAGGTCAGTTAAGAGTTCTGGGAGTAGTGAAAGAGTGTTTTCAGAGTTTGTCAGAAGGTTGTTAAAGTCTTTTTCTTACAAAATAAATATGGTGCTATTATTTTCTAAGCCTTAGTCTTGAAAGATAATATCAGTAGTAATGATATCATCATCAATAATATCATCATTAGTAAAAGATACAGAGTAATATTGCTGCTCTTCTTGAAGTCTCTAATCTATAGTATTTTTATCTACAAAATAGGAGACATCTGTGGGGTTCTGGGGGGCACAGACTCTTAGAGGAGGGCTTTAAAATAGAGCAATTAAACCATGGATGAACTGGTCTGAGTTGTCTTCTAAGAGGAAATTCCAAAGGTCTTGTACTTTTTCACTCTTGATCAGAATGATAGATTGAGCTTTTTCTGCTACCATTTTCTCCAGATAGTTTACTCAGTAGCTTGATAGTTCTTGAATATCAGAGGTCTTAATATACTGCAGATTTAGAATAGTCCAAAGTATATGCCTGAAGATCTGGTAGATTTTCTTGGCTAATTACTGCTTATGTCTGTTCATATATATGGCATTTGCAATTTCTTGGGGGCTGGCTTGTGAGAATTCTTAGTAGAGATAATGTCTCATCTCATATTCTTGCTATATAAAGAGGCATTCAGTAGCCATGGAGATTCTTGTTTCCATTTCATAGCAGTTTAGAGTATAGTAATAGGGGTCTCTTATATAGAGATTTAGGCTGAGAATCCTTCTAGTATACATTCTCATAATTCTTCTGATGTCATTGAATATCTATTCTTAAATAGATAGCCCAGGGTAGCTTCTTGACCTTGCTGTCTGGTGGATGATAGTGGGTATTTTGTTTTGTGGTAAGTCTTCTTAGTTGTAGTTACTGCTTGTATCTCTTCTTGATGCTCCCTTTTATATTTTCAAAGTCTTCTTCTTTGATCCAGAGATAGGGTTACTTAATTGTGAGTAGTATACTACTAAGGTCATCATAAGTCATTATGAGTTTGAAAGAAGATCATCTTGTGATCAAGATGAGTCACAGGTGAGTTACAACTTGTAACTGGCAGCTTGTAAAGTATCAGCAGTCTTCAGATTCTTATATCACTGGATTTAGCAGCATCATTACATCCGCCTCTTGCATAACTAGAGTCATTCTCAATAGTAAGTTACACAGACATAGCAATATCTTAATTTCTCCAAAGAATAGATTGTTGGTGCATTAGTGGGGACTGGCTATCTCATATAGAACAGAGGGTCTATTAATGGACTAACTATTCAGGAAGAGTTTGAACCCAACTAATAGCTTCATTTCAGTATACTTTAGCTCACTAAATATCCTGCTAGTTCCAGAGTCTCAAAGTAAACTTCTGATGCTTAAGATACTAGTTATTACCATATGTCATCAACAATTCAAGGAAGTCAATACAGAGATTGAACAATGTGTTTTGCTTCTACTGAGTAGTAAAGTATGATATAGTTGCAGTATATCTTGGTCTTGAGAATAACTCCATCTAGGGTCTTGAGTTAGTAGGTGTGGTTTGCAAATACTTGATATATGAGATAAGGTTCTTCCTATTTTTATTCAAGCTTGACACTCCAGTTTCCTTCTATTATAGTTCAGTAAACCAAGACTTATTATTCAATAAGTCAGAGCTCTAAGTCAGCTTTGTGGTCATAATACTTCTTTTATTATTCTTATATCTTGATAATAAATTCTTATGCTTTCTGGTATACTTTGTATAACCAGATGATCTCCTCAGTGACTTATTTTATCAAATCCAGTTAGACTGGTTTAGTTGAGTCTTGTGCTTTTTAGCTATACATCAGATAGAAGGGGGTCTATTTGGTAGCAGTTGCCTTTGAGATATAGATACTGAACAGAATTGCCAGAAGATAGATGTCCCAGTTTAGTTGATCCCAGGTTCTACTAAGACCTTGCTTGATGGTCTAATTTATTTGCTTATTGAGTCCATTTGCCTATAAGCTGTTGTTGATTGCAGCTTGATCTTAAAGTTACTTACAAAGATCTTTATGGCTTTTTTGACAAACTCTTAATCTTAATCTATAATGATTTTCTGGGGGATACTATAGTGGCTGAAAATTTCATTATATAGGATCTCAATAATTTTCTGAGCATTAGTGGTCTTGATGGCAAAGACTTCAGGCCATTTTATTAAGTGGTCTTCAATAGTGAGGATTTAGTATCTTCCTTAGCAAATTACTGGCAGAGATTTAATGATATCTATTCTAAGTCTCTGGAAGGCTCCAGCTGGTACTAGAATTGGCATTAATGGTGCTTTGTTAGTTGGTTTTTATTGGTATTTCTGACAGATATCATATTGTTGAATATGTGTTAAAATTTATTACCTTATCTTGGGCCATCAATATTTTTTCTTAATTCTGACAATGATAGCTCCAATCTCTTGGTATGCATTCTGATTATGAATAGTTGTAAGTATCTTTGGTATTTTGTCTTCTCTTAGAACTTAGATGTATCAATCTCCTTTACTCTTCAAAGTTCATCATCACCTTTTTGAAATTTCTTGAAGTTTCTCTAGATAAATAGCTTGTAAGCCAGCTGAATTCCTTTCTTGAAGCTCCTATGATACAGACTCTAGGTAAAGATTAGACATAGTTCTTGATTTATTTGAATGAGTATGAAGCAGCCTTCTCTTATAGGGGCTCCTTTCCTTATTGAGTTCATGGAATTCTTGACAGAGTATTCATATTAGAATTCTTAATACCTTTCTTGTAGACAATGGTGAACTAATATTCTTGCAGAGAAATAATCTATCTGGCAAAGATTCCTGAGGGCTCTGGTTTGTTAAATAACTATTATAGGGATTGATAGTCTGTGATAAAGGCAAATCTCTTTCCCAAGAGATAGTATCTGAAGTAGTCTACTGCCTATACTACTGGAAGGCACTCTAGCTTGGTGGCTCCATAGTTTACTTATGACTCATTTGTAGTCTTACTAGTATACTCAATGAAATATATTATTTTTCTGGAACAGAATTGATCCAAGTCTAAGAGCAGAGGCATCAGTTGCCAAGATGAATGGTTTGTCAAAGTTTAGTTATATCAGAACAGAGGGCTTCAGTGAGAGCCTTCTTGAGTAGATAAAATGACTTCTGCTGATCTTCTTTTCAGTAGAATGGTTGATTCTTCTTAGAGATATCTCAGAGTGGTACTGCCTTGTCTGAAAACCTTGGGATAAATCACCAGTAATAGGATACTAATATGAGAAAGAATAGGGTCTCCTTTGTTAAGGTCAGAACTAGATAGTTCTTAACTTTCTCTACCTTATGGGGGTCAGCATATATTCATTGAGCTAAGACAATATATTCCAGATATTTGACTTGGTGTTTTTCAAAGAAGTATTTCTTGACATTGAGTCTGAGTTCTAAGCTTCAGATAGTATCAAATACTTTACAGAGGTCTTGCAAGTATTGTTTGAATGTCTCAGAGTAGATGATTATATCATTTATATAGACTAGAATATTTCTTCCAATAAGGTTCCAGTAGATATGATTCATCATTCTTTGGAATGAGGCTGATATATTATAGAGTCTAAATGGCATTTAAAGGTATTTATACTATTCTCATCTGGTGATAAAGGCTGTCTTGTAGATGTCTTTCTTAATGATAAGTATTACTTGGAATTCTTGGAACTGATATGTAGTAGTCATATACTTGGCTTTCCCAAGGGTATTGAGAAGGTCATTTATTCTTGGCAGTAGGTAGGTATCTTCTATAGTAACTTTGTTGAGCTTTCTGAAATCTACAACTAATCTCCATCTTCCTTTCTTTGACACAATGATTGCTGGTGAAGCCCAGGTACTTGATGAGGGTCTGATAACTCTATTTTATAATATTTCTTCTATATGTTGCTGTTCAAACTCAATCAGATAGTATGGTGTTCGATAGAGACATTGTCTGATAGATTTTGTATCTCCAGTATACATATATAGAGTGTTCTCCATATTGATATGGTGGAAAGTTATTGTATGTGGTAGTAAATATATCTTTGTATTCTTCTATCAACTCCTATATCTGTTGTTGCTAGTACTTGATTAAAGTTGCCTCAATGTCAATGGCTTTGATTGCTGAGTCTTCCTCTCTAGTACTATCAGTCTTACCAGAGAGGGCTTGCTGATTCCCAAAAATTCAATGACTTCTTCCTTATAGATATCTATCAGTGGTACGAAATATCTCAGTATTGTTTCTTTAGAGATTGTCACTACCTTGAAGTTCAGGTTCTTAATGGAGATATAAATTGGTGATATCTGATCATGGATTTATTCTTCTGCTAAGAGGAGATAATATCTCTCTTTAAGCTCCAGAGATAGTTTAAATATCAGATTGTCAGCTTCTACTGGCAGATATATATCAAGGCTTCTTTGTTGATAAGGCTGCAGGATGATGTCTTGTCTTACTCTGATGGGATGGCAGATATGAGGTCTCATTTGTCTGAATTGAGCTACTCTTGCTGACATCAAAGTATCCTTGGGCTGCATCAACTTGCTCTTTGGGCTTCTTAATGCCCAAGGTTCAGATATGTTGAGCAATATTGGGTGGGATTCTATTTATAAAGATCATAGAACCAATGATGTCTTTATTGGTAGCATTGAATTCAGCAGTATGCTTTTCTTCTGGATTCTAGTAAAGAATGCCCAAGAGGATTCTTCAAAGTTTATCTTCATTCTCATGATGGATTCTTGGGCTTTGTGGTAGATTTCATTTCCTGTATACTTTTTAATAATTTAGTATTATATGGTCTCATATTATTCTTTTTCAGAGTTTGTATTTTTCATAACATCTTCTAGGTCTATGTTGACATCATTTGTAGTTCTGGTGAAGATGCCTTTAGCTGGTTCTCTTAGTTGTACCTTGAAGACATTGATTTGTTTTTGGATTGATAAGTCTCTCAGTGCTCCTATCTTTTCAATTGTATCTATGAATTCTCTTGAATCCTCCTCTGAGTATTCTGCAAATATGGGTAATATTGTACCCATTTTATCATTACTGTTTTATAATTCCATTTTAATTTCTGAATCTGATTCTGAGCTGTTGGCTATTGATGGATATATATTTGAAAGTGCAGAGGATCTGAGTGATAGTGCTTATCCTCTGTATTATTTTGGAGAGTCTTATGGGTAAACTCTTGGGATTGGGGTAACAGGTCTTGGTAGACCAGAGAAGTCTCTTGGAGGGAATCTTTCAAAATGATTATTGAGGTCTTGGATGAGATTGTCAAAGTTCTAGTTGGTATTATCTACTTTGTTTGGTGTAAATTCATCAAAATCTCTAGATAGTAGACTTGGTTATTGGGCTACTAGTGGTGGATTTTATATAGTACTAGCTTCTGTAATATCAGATCCTTCTGATATTGAGTGGTATCTGATTCTGGAGATAATTATATCTCTTCCTGTTCAAATACTTTGTAGTACTAGGATTTCTTCTTTTATAATAGTTGAGATTAGTACTATATCAAAGGTTTCAGATATATTGGTCTCTAGGTTGAATGTTAGGTTCTGTGAGCTAAAAAGTCACTTAGATTTCGAAAATTTTCCTTGTTGAAATCTTCTCAGTTGAGCCCTCAAATGTAATGTATCTGGCTCAATAAAGGTAAATTATAAGAGTTGAGTGGCTATATAGATTGGCTTAAGCTCTCAGTTACTTTATTAAAAAGCAATAAAATGTTTGGATTTATAGGTCTGGTACTAGTTCTGGTGTTTAGTGATATAATATTCAATCTGGAGAATTCTGTATACAATTTTCTAATTTGGTAGCATTCTTGAATAGTAGGCAATTGGTATGATAGTCTCTTGTGAGTGTGTTTCCTTCTTGAGTAATGATCAGTGGGTAATTTTATATAACTCAGATAGTTGAATTTCAAGTTTCCTTAATAGTGTGAGTTCTTGTCCATAACTCAGATGATCAGATTCCTTAGGCATACAGATTCTCTAGATGCAGATTACTCATGATGGGCAATTGGATTCCTTTTCTAGTAAGTGAACTAAATGCAATGGATCTCTTGAGCAATGTGAATCATGCAGTATAGTTTGAATGATACAGACTTGAGTAATGCAGACTTGAGTAATGCAAGTCAAATGAAGCAGATTTTCGAATGAGATAAACTGGGTGGTTTCAGTGAACTTCTGGAATGTAGATTATGCAGAATATGGCAGATCAGTAGACTAAATATAGAATGATACAGTTTCTTAATTAATGCAGACAGTTGATATAGTCAGTCAATACAGATTAAGGGTTAGGGTTGGAGTAATATATTTGATAAATAAAACAAGATAGCTTTTAAGTGGCAGACTTGAATGCAGATTTCTCTTTTTTTTTTTTTTTTT
>RQIL01010154.1:0-11689 GCA_003951145.1 Jimgerdemannia lactiflua | reverse complement strand
AAGCAAGTGTTCTCTTATATCATCACTACTGTTCTTTCTATTATTATAAATATTTTTTTCATTATTACTATAATGGGTCTGACTTAATAGAGGCAAATTATAAGATTGGATAGCTGTATAGATTAGCTTAAGCCCTCAGTTACTTTGTTATAAAGTAAAAAAATATTCAGATATTTGGTGTTTAGTGGTATAATATTCAACTTCTAGAAAATTCTGTGTACAATTTCCTAATTTGGTAACATTCTTAAGTGGTGCAGTCTATATAATGGTCTTCTGTAAGTGGATTTCCTTCTTAAGCAGTAGTGAATAACTTATGTGAGTCAGGGATCTTGTATATGGTGAATTTGGTGGATTTTCTTAAAACCACAGACTCTCTGAGAATCTGATCTTAGATAATTAGGTGGATTTCCTTAATAGCACAGGTTCTTTATGTACTTGGGTGATTAATTTTTCTTAAGTATGTGAGTTCTCTGGATACAGGTTGCTTGTGTGATGGGCAATCAGGTTCTTTTTCTGGCAGATGAACTAAGTGTGGTGGATTTCTGGAGAGCAGTCACCTAGAATGATATAGGTTCTTTGAATGATATAGTTAAGCAAGCAATACAGATTTGCAGTATATAGCAGATTTGTGGACAAAATATAAAATGATGTAGTCTGAACAAGGCAGTTGAAATGAGGCAGACTCTGTGAAGTGTGGCAGATTGATGGACAAAATGTAGATTGATGCAGACTTTCTTAGAAATGGCAGCTTTTTCTTAAGTAGTATACTTGAATATAGACTTTTTAAAAATAGACTTAAAAATGACAGCTTATTCCTTATGTGGCAGATCTCTTAAACATGGTGGACTTTTCTTTAGACTTATCTGGCAAGTGAATCAAAAACTTCTTTGTATTAGAAAGTAGACCAGAGTGAAATGAAGAATGCTTACAAACTTCTAGAAGTGGCTGTAGAGTGGGCATTTCTCCTAAGTATTGCAATCCAATCTTTAGGATCTAGTGGCTTTTGATAGGTATATCTCTCAAAGTATCATATGCAGACTTGTCTTTTGCTTTTTGGATTCAATTTCAGACTCTTCTCTTTGTATTGGAAAGTGAACCAGAGTAGAAAAGTATTTGCAATTTCAGACTGAGGTTTATTCACTCTTGTCTCTGAGGTATTTTATATATTTTTAATTACTACTTGGTTGTTATCTGGCTAACTATAGATTGATATTTATATCAGGTGTGTCTGGTTTGGTATAAGTATTCAGATTCTGTACAAGTGAACAGATTCTGTACAGATATATAGATTCTGTATGAATATACATCTTCTTTAGATATGTCTGGTTATTTAAACAGATTGGCACAATAAAGCAGTCTTGGTTGCTTAGTGCACTTGATATAGTATGTATATGGCTAAGTAGTGATTTTGAATAGTATGATTTCTGTAGCCTATTATATCAGCTCTCACTAAAGGATGGACTTTCTCAGACTATTCTTTAGTTATTATTCCAATAGCCATAAGTATCTTCAGTATCTATTTCTGTACCATTATCTTTATATTTATCTGAGTTACTCCATTCAATGAGATCTTCTTCTTCTACTGGGAACAGAATTTTGATATAATTGATGATGCTTAGATAGGTGGCCAGATTTTTCTTTTGAATTTCATGCCAGGAGAACTGTACCTAGATCAAGGCTGTGGTGTTTCATTTATAGAGTATGTAGTGTCTGTCTGCAGTAATGGTGTCTCTTTATAATAGACCAGTAGTGTTTCTGATATAGGTTTGCTTCAGGGCTAAGAGGTTTTGCAATTAATCACTAATTGCATAATGTGTCTGCAGTTGGTGGACTTATAGTAAATGTCTGGCCAGAATAAAATTCTCTTGATGAATCTGAATCTTTTGGATAGTATTTCTCATTGACTTTTCAAAATTGGGATAGAGGGACTGATAGTGATTGAAATGTGTTAAGGTCAAGGGTCTGGAGGCATTGGTCTATCCTCTGGGTCATGGCTTGTGTGGGTATATCTTGAGGTGATTGATGTAAACTAGTGTTCTCAAGATATGTCCATCTATACTTCTTATATAGATACTGGTTTTTTTGATATTATATATAAGGTATGGTCCTTTCCATTTCAGTTCCAGTTTGATGGCAAAGTTTGTTTCAATTATACTTCTCCAAACTAGGACTTGATCTCCAATCTTGATCTTCTGATCCTTCTGCTTCTAATCATAATACTTCTTTTGTCTCTCCTGGGCCTTAATAATCTGATTTTAGGCATCTTTTTACAACTGATCTCCTTTTTTAAGAAGCTTTCTGAGGTTCTCATAGTCAGTAGTTCTGGACTTCTTAGCAAATATCATTTCAAAGAGCTTTGTTTGGTTGAGGCAGCAGAGGTGTTTCAGATTTTCCATAGGATTTCAGGTAAGCAGATATCCCATTTAGTAAGATTAACCTTGATAAGTTCTTTCTTGATGGTCTGATTCATTCTTTTGATTATTTCATTGGTTTGTAGACAGTAGGAGGTAGTTCTTTTCAGGTAGATCCAATGAATTTGTGTATAACTTAAGATTATATTATTTACAAATTACGTTTCTTGGTCAGAGATAAGTTCTTCAGGGTCCATATTGGAGGGTGAGGTTATGAAGGTGTCCAACAATGATCAGGGCATCTGCAATCTCTATGGAGTATGCTTCAGGCCATTTGGTCAGGTGTTCAACAAATACCAAGATGTTTTAGTATTACTTATAGGGGTCCAATTACATCTACTTTTAATCTTTGAAAGATGTGAGTGGATGGGAGAATTGGTTGTAGATGAGCTTAATAGTTCTTCTTTTTTTTGATACTTCTAGCAGGTATCACACTTCTGAATGATGTCTCAGACTTGTGTTCAGAGGTGGGGCCAATGTTGATAATCTTTTTAAATCTTGTCTTCTGTATTTATCTGTCCTTAGTAGACTTTCTAGTATTCTTATTGAATGAGATCTTCTTGCTTCTTGATGGTTGTGGGAACTTCTTTGAGGGTATAGTTCTAAGATACATCCTTACTTTGATTTATTGGGTTATGTAGGAAAGAACATCAATATTGTTGTGAGTTCTTCCTACTTTATAAATGATGTCAATTTCATAATCTTGAAGAATAAGGATCCATTGGACAAAGATTCCATTTGGGTCTTTTCAGTATAGTAACCATTTGAGAGCTGTATGGTCTGTAATCAGAGTGAATTTTCTTTCAATGAAGTAATGTTTGAATAGAATGAATGTCCATATAACTGCAAGATATTCCAATTTGGTGCTCCTATAGTTGGTCTGCTGCTTATTGGTGACTCTGCTTGTATAAGTTATCACATGGTATTATTTGATAGGTCATTTTTGTACAAGGATAGCTCTGAGGCTATTCTTGGATATATCAGTATATAGAATGAAAGATTTCTGTAGATCTGGTTGGACTAGGATTGGTGCTAAGATCAGGCAATATTGTAGTTTTCAGAAGGTTTTTTCTTATAGTTCTTCTCATTGAAATAGTACTCCTTTCTTCAGCAAGATTTGGATTGGGGCAGAGATTTTTGTAAATCTCTTGATAAATCTTCTATAGTAAGATGCAAGTATCAGCAAAGATAGATCTTCCTTTAGGGTCTTGCGGACAAAGAAGTTGTTGAATTTTTCTATCTTCTTGGGGTCTGCATATATTCCATCTTCAGAAACTATGAATCTAAGAAATTCAAGCTTCTGTTTGCTAAAGTAGCACTTCTTTGGGTTGAGTCTCAGGTGGTTTTGTCAGGTGAGTTTGAAATACTCCTCAAGGTCTCACAGGTGGTCTTCAAAATTTACTGAGTAGATATTGGAATCATCAATATAAATAATAAGGCAGTAGTAGATGAGAGGGGCATATACTCAGTTCATCATTTGCTAAAAGGTTAGGGGTTTATTGTAGAGTCCAAAGAATATTCAGAGGTATTCAAACAATTTTCCTAGAGTAAGAAAAGCTGTCTTTTGAATGTCTTTAGAGTTCATTGGTATCTTATGGAATCCTGCAAATAGGTCCATACTGCTGAAGTATCTTGCATTTTATAGCTGGTCCAGAAGGTCATCAATTTAGAGCAAGGGGTATGCATCTTTTTCAATTACTGTATTGAGTTTCCTTAAGTCTACAATAAGTCTCCATCCTCCTTTCTTTGGTACTATAAATATAGGGTTGGCCCAAGGGCCAGTAGAGAGTCAGATGACTCCATTGTTTAAGAGTTTCTGAATGTATTCTTTCTTGAATATCTTTAAGTGGTGGGGTATCTCATACGATTTCTATTGGATGGGTATTGCATTTCTGATATTTATACTGTTATGATGGATTGTATAGCAGATTGCCATAGTTTGTAGTGAAGATATCCTAATATTTATAAAGAAGTTCAGTCAATTGTTATTGCTGTTGAGGTGTCAATTCTTCTTCAATATTTATAGAAGGCTTCACTTTCTCCTGAGTCACAGAGGATCCTTTCCATTCTTTTGTGATCTTTTGCTATTTCCCTATCAGTTTAATTCATAAACTTCTCTGTATATTCAGTTGAGATAGGATACCAGATGTCCAATGATAGTTTCTTTTGGCAAGATGATGTTTTCCCAGCTTATGTTGATTGCTTGGGAGTATTTTGGATTCATTTTGTCAGAAAATATATATTCTTCTATATGTAAATTTTGAAAGATAATATCAACTAAGATTATGAGTCAATGGATATATATCAATTAGTTACTTGCAGTCACAGGTTAGGGGTGGGCAGAGAGGTCATACATTGTATACATATGCCAGTTCTAGACATTTAGTGCCAAAGACATTTTGCACTTCTATGCAATTCATGTATACTAGCTAGTACCTATGATAGACATATGCTGCTTATATATTGGACACTTAGTGGAAAAACTCAATTACCTACTTTACCATTTGTTCACTCTACTACTCATCTCCTTTTTTTTCACATGCCTTAAGTCATTAATACCTGCATTCTGTGTTGATTCAACCCCTCTTTATGAAATCAACATGAAGTCAGCTCTCTGGCATGCCCATATTGCAATGATCTCTCTTTTATTGAGTGAGTTCTATGCTTTCTCCATGATGGTTCCATGAAAGATGCTGCTGATACAGTCTTTGTAGCATCCTATCTCATGAATGTTCAATCAAGAAGGAAACTGTGAGTAGTTCTGTCACATGCCACTCAATGTGTATATCTACCCATGTGGTATCCAAATGGCCTGGCCCTACACCCTCCCCTGTCCTGAATGACATTATGGACCATTTTTCCAAACAAGACCACTGCCTTGATGACCTCTTCAACCTAATATGCTCTGACCACAATTTTGCCCCTCAACTGATTAATTTGACACAACCTCCTTCTCCTAACAGTAGAGTTTCCCTCAACTGCACTGCCATCTCATTCTCTGCTATACTGTCAGCCACCCCTCCCCCACTCATTCCACCAGATCCTGATGCATTGGCTGGTGAGTTATTATATCTTTCTTTACCAGCCACAGTTGTGTGGGGCATCAATCTCTCCTTGAAATACAGCTATATCAACTAGTGTCTGCTGACTGCAGTGATTGATAACTTGTTCCCAGCAATGGCACTTGGTTGCTTGCTGGAATGCCACCCAATATTGGGAGTCCTGACATGGAACTACTAATTTATTAAATCTCTGGATGATTCGAAAAGCTATGTCTCTATCCAAGGACCTTTCTGATATCTCTACCTTCAACTCTAGTTTACTTGCCTACTTCAGTATTGTCCACAATGCCCACCCAGGTCTGACTAAATCCACATCATTTCTATCTTAAACTATTGACTTTGTCTCTCTTGTAAAAACATTGCCCTGGCATACCCTTCTTGACTACCACTTTGTCTTTCACAATAAATATATTGCCAAAGTTGCCCACAATGGCATTTTAACTAAATGGTGCCACCATTGGACTAAACATGACTCCAATTTATTCATGTCCCTGAGTCTCCATCTGAAGCCACTGGATTCTGTTTCTAGTGCAGCTTTATTTTCCAAAGCATCATCTCGCTTATGCCAGATCTCTCACTTGACTTATACTAATTGAAGCCCCAGTCTCTTCAAAATCCTGCTAGTGTGCCACAACTACAATGGATCCCTCTTCAACAGCACTCCAATGCAAGATCCTGGCTGCTGCCAGCATAAGTGCATCTATGCACATATATACTTAAAATATGGTCTTGACTACCTCTGGATGGACTGCCCTGACAATCCCTCAAAACAACCCTAGGAACTTACCCCCAACCATGTGATACCCACCAGCAATACTTCTCTCTAACTAGCTCCAAATACCTTTCTCTGTTGCCCCCTCTCCAAGCCCCTTAATATTACTTTCTCTGAAATCCAGGCTCACTTCCCTCCACTCACTACTGCCCTTCAGCCATCTGTCTGGTCATGAGCTCTTGCCACATACCCAGACCAGGACCTTGCCCATGCTGCCATTGATGCCATCTCCCAAGGTATTCTCATTGGCTTCAATAGTATCCAATATCATCATATTGGCTTTAATTACCAATTTGTGATTGCTTATACTGAGGCAGTCTCTATGGATATCACTCAGGGGATAGCAGCAGGTTGTATATGTGGCCCATTCTCAACTCTGCCATTTTCTTTATTCTGCTCCTCACCCCTGGGCACAGTTGCCAAGAAGATTTCATTGTCCAAATGGTGATTCATCCATGACCTCTCCTGGCCTCAACATGGCCCCTCCATCAATACTGGTATTGATATAGACATGTTTTGCATGTCTTACATATGCTTTGACAATGGATTAGATCTTATTCAGTATTTTGGCTGGGGCTGCCTATTATCTAAAGTGAATCTTACTGATACATTCCATTTCATATATATCCATCCCTCTGACTGGGAATTACTTGGATTCAAATAGCTGAGTCAGTACTATTTTGACTACTGCCTCCCATTTGGTGCCAGCTCATCCCTATTCCTATTCAACATCTTTGACAAACTGCTTATATGGATTGCCCACCATCAAGGCCTCCATTATCTCCTCTATTACATAGATGATTTTATCCTTGCTTCACTATCCAGCAATCTTCCCCTTGCCTCTTCCAACCTCTTCCAGTTCCTTTAACTCTGCCACCACCTTAGATGGTCAATATAGCCACAGAAAATCATCAGCCCATTGATGTGTATCATCTTCCTAGGTATTGAATTAGATACAGATGCCATAGAGGCCAACCTCCTAGCTGGGAAACTCACTGGTATCTTAAATGAGCTCCACCACTGGCCCCCCTGATGCTCTTGCTCTCAACCATAGCTTCAATCTCTCATCAGGTCATTGAGCTTTACCTGCGAAATCATCACACTGGGCCATCCATTTCTGTGGTGTTTTATCAACTGCTTTATAAGCAATCATTCTGCCATTCTGCTTGACAATAAATTCCAGGCTGATATTTAATGGTGGCTCACATTTCTACTATGCTGGAATGGCATTTCAGTTTTCCACTCTGTGGACTGGACAGCCACTCTGGTTGCTTATGTATAGTCAGATGCTAGTGATAACATAGGTCTGGGTACTTACTTTGAAGGTGAATGGTTCACCTTCCCCTGATCCTCTACAATATAACTCCTTGACATTCAATTCAAAGAATTATATGCAGTCATTCTGGCTGCCACCACATAGAGCCCACATTGGACTTTCCACCATATTTTACTCTATACCAATAACAAGACCATCCTTCACATTATTAACTCTGGCACCAGTACTAACCCCACAGTCCTCGAACTGCTATGCCATGTCTCTCTACTGATGGCTCAATATGCCTTCAATTTCTGTTCTACGTATGTCTTGTCTCAAGACAATAGCATTGCTAATGCCCTTTCACATACCAATATGGCCTATTTTTGCTCTCTTGCTCTCTCTGTGCAGTTACTCCTCATACTGATAGACTCCACTGATACTCCCACCTTTCACCCCTCATGGCCTTCTTTCTTCAGTTCAGACTGGCAAGTTCAACATACCAATCATATTTATCTAGCCAGCAGACCTTCCTCCAATTCTGCACCCTTCATACTCCAACTGATCATCCTGTCATCCCTGCATTTGAGTTGGTATTGATGTACTGGGTCTGTTCACTAGCCCTTCATCACCTTGCACTGACTACCATCAAGAAGTACCTCTCTACCATTCATTCTCTTCACATCAACTCCAGCCTGCCTGACCCACTAGTGGGGCTTCAACAACTGCCCTGGGTCCATCATGGCATCAAATAGTAGCTGGGCACTTGACCCACATGACCCCAATACCCTTTCACATCCAACTACTTCTGCTGCCTACTTTTACATCTCCAACTGAATAGTAATGCCTCTGACCTCACATTCATGGCCACTATTATGCTTGCTTATTTCAGTTTCCTCCAGTCTGGGAAAATTACTTGAGCCACAACTTTGACCCCACTACACAAATATTCTGGGGTTGCATATCCTTCTGCCCCTCTCTCACCCTCCCCTCCCACATCATCCTCACTCTTTCCTCTTCTAAGACTGATCCTTTCTATTGTGGCATCTTAATCAATATCCCTTGGGCACTCCCTGGTATTCTCTGCACCATTGCTCTACTCCACCAACTATTCCTTTCCTCTCCAGCACTCGACACCACCCTGCCCTTTTCCCTGCCCAACTGGCAGACATTCTCTTAGCATTGACTAGTGGACCACTTGCACTCCTTGTTACCTCATATTGGTCTTAATCCTCACTTTTATAATGGATATAGCTTTCGGATAGGTGCTGCATCTGATGCTACAGCAGCAGGTCTGGCTGACTATGAAATTCAAATCTTGGGCCATTAGTCAAGCAATATATTCCACTCTTACATTCATATGCCTATCTTATGCATTCTTTCTCTTCATTTTGCTGCTATCCCCAAAACCCATCTTCATCACTAATTTACCCCAACCACTTATTGGCCCAACTGCTTGTCAATCCTATGACTGCTCATCATTCTACCCTGCTGCACTGCCCACATCTGTTTCTAATGACTACTTGTTGACCTCTCCACCTCACCTGATATCCCAACTGCTCATCAACCCCATGACTGCTCATCATCCTACTCTACTGCACTGCTTGCACCCATTCCTATCAACTACTCATCATCCTATCCTGCTATACTGCCTACATCTATTTCTATCGACCACTCATTGACCTCTCCACCCCACCTGACCTCCCTTCCACTTGCCAACCCCACAACTGCTTGTTATCCTACCCCACTGACTGCCTGTGCCTGTTTCTAATGACTGCCCATTACTCCATCATTTTCTCCTCCTCTCCTGAATTCCTATAGCATTTTGCATCTTTCTTTATTTGGAACATTTATTTGGACTGAAATTTAGAGCCCTTTCCCTTTTCATACTCCTTTCCTTTTTTGGACTTCCCAAATAAGACATATATATATATACTGTAACATGCACAACCAACAATGCACAGTATGAGTGACTGCTAAGATCAGATGACACATGGCATGACAATCAGGTGAACAACCTAATGTATCAAGTGACCATCCCAAAAGGAGCAAGGATTACCTGAGCTGAAATGAAAGGACCCATTACTTAAAGGAGACCAAGCCCTAGCCTCAGAATCAGTACCAAAGAATGATGACCTCCCTATAATGTCTCCTACCTGCCACTCCAATCAGACTTCCTGATGCTCTACCCCTTTGCCTAGCCCGAAGACCCTGTTCTTTGAAGCTATCAAGAAGGCTATTTGGCACCCTGACACCTCCAAACACCTGATCCTCTATACTGAGAACCTTGGGCACTTCATCAACTACCAGTATATAATGACTCAACAGCTCAAAGATACCACTGAGCAGATGACCCTCTGGCACGACTATGAAATTGGAAACCACCTTTGCAATAAAACCCTATTACCAAATTATTAACCACCAGCCACCTGATCAAGAGAGCCCTCCATGTCCACCAGATAATCTGCTACATTCTCTGGACTATAGCACATTTGCAAGGAGTACCTATGGGAAACCTTACCCACCTTACAGCTGAGGAAGCCAATTGGATAGAAGCAGAAATAGCCAACCATATTGGTAGCAAATGTATCACTATGGGAAGCCAACAAACAAAACTTACCCTGCCAGGTTTCCACACTACACTCCTCTATAAAAATCACTAAGATCACCTCATGAGCCTTGGGGAGATATTCAAAGGACCACCTATTATTATTGAAGCACCAGTCAGAGCTACTCTAACTACCCACCATCCTGTCAGCCTTAATTCTCACCATATCATTTGGAAGCCAAATTAAGAAGAAGCTCAAGAAGTCACTGTCTTTGAAGAGGAGATCCAAGAACTCCAAGATTCTACTCCTGAAGCAGCCCCCTCTGACTCTGAAACAGACAAGTCCTCAGAAGAAGAAGAAGAAGAGCAAAGAGAGTTTATCAGTCCTCTGTCCACCTCCAAGCTGTTCAAGGACTGGAGAATGTTGTTGAAGATGATTGGCCACTATTTTACCCCCTCACCTCTTGGCCAGTACTCCCCCCTTTTGAGGAACAGAATGATGAAGTCACACAAGAAGATTTGTTTGCCACTGATGAGGGATATGATACCATTTAAAGCTGATACCATTTTCAGCAATGCTCAGCACACAACCATTTCCAGCAATGCTCAGCACACAACCATTTTCAGTAATACTCAGTATATGACTGTTTTCAGCAATGCTCAGCACATGACCATTTTCAGCAATGCTCAGCACATGACCATTTTTAGCGATGCTCAGCACACATCTGTATTTAGCCAACATCTGTATTTAGCCAACATCTGCTGCAGCCTACAAGCCAATAGCACACTTAGCCACATAATATAGCCGCACTATAGTTAGCAACCACAATGTATATAAAATAGCTCTGAAGAATGAGTGAATAAACCTCAGTCGTTGAAGTTTGAAATAAAAAAGAAGGTTACAGAGAAACCACTCACTGCATCCAAGAGATCAGATAATTCAGAGAACAAGATAACTAGAGCAATGATCACTTGGAAGTTTGAGTTAAAGAATTCCTCTTGTATGTTCACTGCCAAGTTTAGGGAAATTGACTGCTATGAATATTCAAGTTAATCAAAATACTTTTGCCACTGAGAGCCATCAGGAAAACTGCTGTCAAGCTAAGAAAAGCTACTAGGAAACCATCACCAAGATCCTAACCACCATTCAGACTACATATTCAAATTGCAAGACCCATGCATTCAACATTCCAAGATTCAAGACCATGGACCCTGAGTCCCAGTCAAGGAACCCTAGGATACTTAGCTTAGGAGAAGCCAGCACAGAACTGCTATTCACTCAATGTCATCAAGTTAACAAGTCAGATGGACAAGCAAACTGTTGACCTTCATTTTCTTTATCTGCTGTACCACAAACCGCTGGATTCACTGACCAATCGACTGACCATCATGCATGATAACCAACCCACATATCCAGCCTATTGTGACAAACCACAAAAACGTACCACCTGAATTACAGCCAGATGACGTGAACAAGTCAGATGATGTGAACATTAGCATAGCATAATAACCTGCACAGCAACCATTTGCTGTGGAAAACTGTATAAATAACCAGATAGCTAAAATAGGGAAAAACCCTGACAGTGGCTGTCACCCTGACAGTGGCTGTCACCCTGACAGCGGCTGTCACCTCAAATACAC
>RQIL01010143.1:0-11691 GCA_003951145.1 Jimgerdemannia lactiflua | reverse complement strand
AAAAAAAAAAAAAAAAAAAAAAAAAACAAGGCTTAAGATACCTAGCCTTAGGATACAAGATCAGCCAGTTTGTGTTCAGTCAGTCAGTCAGAATTTTTTGCCGCCACGTAACGGAAACCGCCTCGGAAATCGGATACAAGACGTTACGGAAATCGACCCGGATACTCAGGATACAAGACTCAAGAATCCGCCAGGAACGCCCTTTGGAAATGCGACACGAACGAACGATCCCCGCAATCGACTTTGATACGCAACGAACGATCGAGACGAACGACTTATGACGACATCTCGAACGAGTCGTCACGTGACCTACAACCGAACACACTCGGAGATACGGTGAACGCGCTTCACAAGTGGCACATTGAGCCGTGCTTGAAGCAATTAGAGATACAAATCGCACGCCACAATACACGTGCTCGGAATGAACAAGGGGGTCGTTGTTTATTCGCTCTTAGACGTTGCAGTAATTAATACAGAAAAGACTGGACGATATCAGTAGCAGAATCGAGGGCTTGTTAATGATTAGGATGAAAAGGAACAGTTTGGAAAGTGTACAGATCATTCCAAGCCTTGCCTGACTTAATATATCTACTTGCAGTCCAATGAGCTAACAGCTAAGCAGATTAGTTGCTGCAACTTGTGAAGGGAATGCTAATTGACTTTGAAAAGACTTTGTATAGGGATTACAAAACCAAGGTCTCTGCTAGGGAACTCCTACAATGCCAAAAAAAAATGTGCAAAAAATTATCCTTCCATCTACAAGGTCTCTCTACCATCTTGTGCATTTCTCTATTATCTAAGTGGAACATCTACTTCTCTATATCACAATATCAACTTCTCTATATCATATTACATATCTTTACATCTGCTTTCTTATAGATGACTTAGTAGTGAGTCATCAATATATATTAAGCCCATATTGGAATAGAAGCAGAAAAATGGATGAGTGCACAAACAGACTTCTCATGAGAATATATATATTGTAACAGTGGATTAAAATTAGTATATGAATTAGAGGAATAGATATTTAATTGTAGTATCTAATTCTGATTTTCAAATATAGTATAGTCTTAAAACAGTCATTTTACAATTGTAGAAACTTTAGCAACTGTAAAGATTTTACAGATATAAATTTTTCACAATCATAGAAATCTTAGTAAATATAAAGGATTTATACTTATAAAAAGTAACTCATAGAAAATATAGTCATAACTTAGCCATCTTATAGCTAACAACTTGTATAAATAATCCAATATCTTTGAGTAAATAAACCTTGGATCAAAAGTATTAGAAAAGAACAAGTATACTGATAAAGGAATCTTTGGAATTATATCTTTAATACATTTGACCTCAAGAAATCATTGACTTTAGAAGTCAAAAAGAGAAAAGAATTCAAGATAAAGAAATCCAATATACTTGTTAAGCCTAGTGTCTACTACATTATAACTTAGTATCCATTGATTAGTAATTTAAGATGAATTTCTTACTTTCAAGTTGAATAATAAATAACTATTACAAAAATCTACATAATATAATCAAATAGAATTAATATGAAATCACTCATATTCTACAGATATATATTTTTTTGATAAATTGATTATCATCTTTATTGATGATTTTGAGCAATATACTACTATAAGGATCTTGACATTAACTTAGCAAGTGGTTTTACTCTCTATAAGTAGTGCTCCCAAATGAATCAAATCAATTTGAATTGAATCGAATTGAGGGTCATTCGAATCAAATCGAATTGGGGATTTTTCAATTCAAATTGAGTTTAAATTGAATCGAATTCAAATTGAATTGAGGTCCAATTCAAAACATATTTTTAGAAATGTAATAACTCGACGAATACACATCCAAATTTAATGATCTTTAGCTTGTTAGATTCCCCTATATAAGAGGTATCTAACAAGCTAAAGATCATTGAATTTGGATGTGTATTCGTTGAGTTATTCAATTTCTAAAATAGAGTTCGAATCAGACTTCAAATCGAATTGGACCTCAATTCAAATTGATTCAAATAAAATTGGGCCTCAATTTGATTTGAAGTTTTCGAATCGAATTGAATTTAGGTCCAATTCAATTCAATTCAATTTGTTAGGAGCACTATCTATAAGTCTTTGAGGCTCAGTAAGAATTGTATTTACAGAAGTTTAGTATATAGGAAATAATGTATCTGCACAACTAGTAACTATGAAAACCTGGCTCCAAAACATCTACTATACTGATAAAATCAAGCAAGCTCTAATATATTAACTAAATATAATCTGCTAAGAAATATCTGAAGATCTAAATACATTCTATATCCAGATCTAATAACAAATAGTTCTTGCTAACTATCCTGATATAGTTCAAGACTAGGTGGCTAAAAATATCTTCATAAAAGATATCTATCTAGAAATTATATTAACTATCTAATCTACTTTAGTAGTACTGAATCTGGTAAAGAAGATCACCTATGTCTAAAGATATTAAACTACCAGATATCTATAAGACTATATAATGGAAAGAATAACTAGAGTAAAAATTAAATAAATATTAAGAATCATCTACACAGTTCCAGCCACTATAGTTAATAGAAACTCTCAATAATAATAGTAATTGTAATCTCAAGAGTAGAGAAAGGCTGACCCAATGAAGAAACTAGTCAACTAATTTACAAAAATGACTATATATCTTAATAATGAGATTAAGGAATTCAAAAGAAAGCCAGTATAGAAATTTGCTGTCACAAATAAAAGACCATCAGTAATATACTTTAGATGTAGAGAAGAAGACCATTATGCCTCCAATTGTATAATAAAAATCAAGCATAAGGCCCACTTAAGCAATATAACTAGAAACTGTAAACAGATAAATACTATCACTTTTAAAGAAATTAGAAAATCTGAAGAGAAGAAGGAGAAATAGGAAGCTTATTCTACTACCTCAAGTAAGAAGAATATCCAAGCTAGCCCTTATAAGAAACCTGTAAGCAGGTCTCTTAAAAAAGCTCAAACTTAGGCAAAATGATCTGAAGTAATTATCAAAAAAAAGATTCAGTAAGGTAAAATTAATCAAGATATGAAGCTAGAATAGAATGCTAAACTTGAGAAAGCAGTAAAGAATATCATTTGAAACACTACTCTATCAAGTAAAGGAAAGAACAAAAATTGTATAAGAGTAAGACCTTCAAGTATAATATCTTTAAGAATCTCAAGGATTAGAAGATCAATACAACCTTTAGTCAACTGGCTAAAATTTCAACCTTTAAACAATAAATAAAAATAGGAATTTCTGATATTAAAAAGAATTAGAGTTGGAAGATAGTTGAAATCAATAATGTATAAAAAGAGAGTAAAGACAACTATAAGATATTAGTATATGCTATCTGCTAGATTGAGAATCAGATCTTTGAAGTCATTATTAATACAGAAGTAGAATAATATCTTATTATTAAGAAAGCTGTAGACTGCCTAGATTGAGAAATAGAAGAAGCTACAAAACTAATATTTATTATGATAGATGAAATATAAGTAATAATTTTGGAAAAAATTCAGAATATATCAATCAAGTTTGGAGAAACTACTATCTCAATAGATATTATTATCACTAATGTAACTAACTATGATATCCTCATTAGCAATCAATGGCTTTATAAGGCCAAAGCAATAATTGATGTTAATATATAGAAGATACAGATTGTTTATTAAGGAAAGAATAGAATTTCTTTAATATTCATAAATAAGTTCACTTTAAGATAGAGAAAGATGAAGACAAATATAAAGAAAAAGTCTAAATAGTTACTATAAAGAAAGGAAAAGGCAAGTAGTTGATAGAAGAAGAATGATATATAAAAATTGCAAGTGAATATATACTATAAGAAATATATCCTTATAGTGAAAGAATATACTATGCTCAATATCTGGATCACTGCTACTTCTATATTATTAAGATAAAGAAAATTAACAATAAGGCAAAGAAGAATTAGGAGAAAATAGAAAATAAATCACCAGAGCTATTAGATAATAGTGATGATAAGGAGAAAGATATTATAGTTAAGATATGAAAAATTTACTCTAATGAAGTTATACTATAGTATAAATCAGAGAATATAACAGAAATAGATCTATCTACTATAATACAAATAATACTCAAACTACAAACTACAACTATCTTTAGAATAGGAATTGAAGTGACTATTCTATCAAATTATATAAGAATCCTCAAGACAAGAAGTAGCCTGACAAAGAGCAAAATCTTTATAGAAGAAGAAGTTATCAATTTAGACTATATAGGAGAAATTCTCCTTCTCATAAAGAACCATAATTCAATAATTCCATTTAAAGTAAGAAAGAAGGATTAGTTGGTACAAATGCTCATTCTACTTATTCTTAACCCAAGGATCAAAGAAGTGATAAACAGTAGACAAACTAAGTGAGAAAGAGCTAGATTTGACTCTATAGGAAGAGAAGTCTTTAGAGTAATCAAGATTACTAAATTGGAGTATAAGAAGAAAGAAAGTCAAGACAAATATACCTATTGTGGCATATGATTTGTATATCTAATTGCTTCAAGCATGATTTAATATACTACTTGTAAAGTATGCTATACATATATTTAAGTATGTTTATATCAATTTCCAGATTGGCAGTCACATGATAATCATTTAAATCATATATCAAAAAGTTAATAGATTGAAAAAGCAGGAGTTTGTATATATTAATGACTCAATTACTCATATCATACTGTGATACACCACAAAAACATACCACCTAAATTATAGCCAGATGATGTAAATACTTAGTATAGCATAGTAATCAGCACAGCAATTATTTGCTGCAAAAAACTATATAAATAGCCAGACTACCAGAAAAGGTATATCTGTGCAGGACCTGCACACTTGTACCAGACCTGCACACTTGTACTAAACTTGCACACTAGTACTAAAAACAGAAATATGTATCTGATATAAATAGTATTCTATAGTTAGTCAGAAGCAATTAGGTAGCAACCATAAATGTATAAAATACCCCAAAGACAAGAGTAAATAAACCTCAGTTCTGAAAGTTCAAAAAGCAAAAGTCAATTGTCTGATATACTTAGAAGAAATGTCTGCCAAAAGCTACTTAATCTTAAAGATTGGATTGTAATACTTAGGAGATATATCTGCCAACAAGCCACTGCCAAGAAATTGTAAGCATTGTTCTATTCCCAACTCTAGTCCACTTTCCAATAGAAAAGATTGGTTTACTTGCCAGATAAGTCTGAAGTTTTGCCACCAAGTTCAAGTAAAGAACAGTCACATTTAAGTCTGCTATGTTCAAGAGATCTACTACTGCTTAAGGAATAAGCTACAATTTTTAAGTCTACATTGAAGTCCACTATCTTTTATCTGCTGATCTGCTGTATTCTGTCAATCTGCCTTATTCAAGTCCACATCATTTTATATTTTGTCCACCAATCTGCTATACTTCACAGAATCTACCTCATTCTAACTACTTCATTCTAACTGCCTTATTCCAAATTACCTTATTCAGCCACATTGTCTACTTAACTGCATTGTTCAAGTAATCTGTATTGACCACTTAGCTGCATTGCCTAAAGACTGCATCTGAGAAATCTATTACTTTTAGTCCATTCACCTAAATAAGAAAACTGATCACCTAGTTCCCAGAGAGTCTGTACTTTTAAGGAAATCTGCCAAATCTGCTTGATTACTCAAGATCACCCAAGTTACAGATTCCCAGAGAGTCTGTGCTTTTAAGGAAATCTGATTACCCTATTATATAAATTATTCACTGTCTCTCAAAAAGGAAATCTACTTACAGAAGACCATCATATGAATTATCCACAAACCTAAGAATGCTGCCAAATTAGAAAATCACTCACATCACTTACAGAAATCTCCAGCTGTTGAATATTATACCACTAAACACCAGTACCAGCACTAATACCAATACCAGACCTATAAAACCTGAACATTTTATTGCTTTTTGACAAAGTAACTGGGAGCTCAAGTCAATCTACACAGTTGTTCAACATTATAATTTACCTCTATTGAGCCAGACACATTACATTTAGGGGCTCAACTGGGAAGATTACAAACTAGTAATCTACATAAATTTTCAGCTCACAGAACCCAACCTTCAACCTAGAGACCAGCACTACTACAATCTTTGATATAATACCAATCTCAGCTACTATAAGAGAAGAAATTCCAGCACTACAAAGTATTTGGACAGGAAGAGACATAATTACCTCTAGAATCAGATATCACTTAGTATCAGAAGAATCTGACATTGTAGAAGCCAGCACTATATGAAATCCTCTACCAGTAGATACACCAACCAGAGATTTTGATGAGCTCACACCAGATAAAGTAGATAACACCAACCAAGACTTTGACAACCTTGTCCAAGACCTCAACAATCATCTTGAAAGATTCCCCCCAAGAGTCTTCTCTAATTTATCCAGACCAGTAACCCCGATCCCAAGAACCTTACTAGTACAAAGAAGAGCTCCATCCCTCAGATCCTTTGCACCTTCAAGCTCATATTTATCAACAGCCAACAACTCAGAATCAGGCTCAGAAATCAAAACAGAATCAGAGGACAGTGATGACAAAATGGACACAATACTACCTACATTTGCAGGATACTCAGAGGAAGATTCAAGAGAATTTATAGATGCAATTAAAGAAATAGCAGCCCTGAGAGATTTATCAACCCAAAGATAAATTAATATCTTCAAAGCACAACTGAGAGAACCAGCCAAAGGCATCTTTACCAGAACTGCAAATGATGTTAACATAGACCTAGAAGATATCATGGAGAATGCAAGATCAGAAGAAGAACAATATGAGGTCATACAATACTGAATTATCAAAAAATATGCAGGAAATGAAACCTGCCACAAAGCCCAAGAATCCATCATGGGAATGAAGATGAATCTTAGAGAATTCCCAAGAGCATTCTTCACCAGAATCCAGAAGAGAATGCATCCTGCCAGATTCAATGCTGCCAACCAAGACATCATTCGTCCAATGACTTTCATGAATAGAATCCCATCCAACAATACACAACATGTCCAAACCTTGGGCATCAGAAAGTCTGAAGAGCAAGTAGATGCAGTCTAAGAATACTTTGATGTTATACAAGAAACCACCTGGACTGACAATTGGAAAGAAGATAAAGAGGACCTCTTGGTCAAGACTCTGCAAGGAATTCTTCAAGGAGAAATAAGAGGAGAAAAGTCTACCAAAGAATGGAAGAAGGATAAGAATGAGATTCAAGACCTCAATTCGAAAGTAGACAGACTGGTTGAGCAGATTGAAAGGCTCACTACATGCAAAAATCGGGATTACCAGCCAAGATACCCCCCATGTGAAAATTGAAATTACCAATCAAGATACTGCCCATGTGAAAATTAGGATTACCAGAGGAACTACCCATCCTCTGATAGTCAAAACTATCCTTCAAGAGATAGGACACAAGTCCAATGCTATAAGTGTGGACAGCAAGGACACTATGCTATCAAATGCAATAACCAAGGTAGCTCAAGGAATTCTGAACCACCAAACTGAAAGGATATCCACAATAAAAGAATAGAAGCTTATCCAGTTAAAGACTATGAGCAGAGTAACAGTGAGGAATACAGTGACCTAGACTTGTACCCAACCAAGGCTAAAAATTGAGAAACAGTCTATCTAGCAGAAAAGAGAAAGAGAGCAGTAGGCTGCTCCAGAGCAGTAGGAAATCCACCCAAAAGAGCAAGCAGAAGAACCATTTAAGATGAAGATGAGAAAGAGCAGATTGATACACCTCTCTGTTCTCCTTCACCTTTCATCTGTGGAGCCACCATCAATATAGAAGATTCTCTACCAGAATCTGCCAATGAAGATATGAGAGAAGGACCAGAATCGGAAACCAAGACTCCAAAGTTCAAAAGGAAATACATTCCAAAGACTATACTCTAAGACATCTACAATGAAGCTTGGAAGAAAATCCAAGAAGCCAAGATGGAAGTTCCACTCTTGCAGTTCCTATAACTGATATCTGCTTGAGTAAAAAACAAATTGCTATGAACCACCAGATCCTATACAGAAAGAGTTCCCATCTCTCAAAAAGAACCAGTAACCCAGCAGTGCAAGCTGCAGAAAGACATGTCAGCACCTATCTGTTTGGAGAAATTGGAGGCCAGAAGGCGAAAATCCTCATTGATATAGGAGCAGCTGTATGTGTCATTGCTAAGAAATTTCTGAATAGCATTCAATGGCCCATTGATAGACCCTCTAGCCTCAGCATCATAGTAGCAGATAGAGCCTGAACTCAACCCCTGAAAGAGGTCCAAAACATCACTATCACTCTTGGACACATCTAGTTTACTATCTCTAAGGTAGTTGTGACTGAAGCTATTATCTATAATATGATCCTTAGCACCAATTGGATGAAGGAGATGAATGCAGATATCAACATTGGCCAACAAGTACTCAAATTCGACTACAGAGGAAAGAAGTACTGAGTCAAGGTCACTAGCTTTGAGCTATCAAAGAAGAAGAAGATGACCATTTAAGAAGAATATGCTAGTAATAAAGAATCCACCACAGAAGAGAAAGAAGAGGAGGATTCCAAAAATGACAATGACTCCAGACTGAGGCCCTGAATCAATATGGTAGAAGACAGACCAGAAGATAATGTCTGGGCATAAGATACCATTCCCATCACAATCAGAACTATTGCTGGAGAAGCTAGAGGATGCACCAAATGCCTCTAAAGACAGAAATGTGAAGTACACTCATCCAGATATGTGGGAATTCGAAAGAGTCCTGGTACTATATGCCCTGAATACAAGAGAAGAAAGAGAAGATGCCTTCACAACACTCAGCTGAAAAGCTATACACAAGTCATACCTAATCCTGAAATTGAGGCAGCAGAATTATAAGAAATTTAGGACCAACTACCAAAGGAAGAAGATGATAGTATTTCTGAAAATAAAGAGCTCCCTGCAATTGTTTCATGGGATTATCCAAATTGGATACCATAAGAAGGAGAAAATGATAACACCTCCTGGAGTGAAGAAGAAGCTGGATCCAGCTCATAGCCAGTCATCCCAAGGCCCAAAACCCATTAAGAGAGAGCCTTCTGAATGGGCAGATGCCCCCATCAAGTCATTTTCCACTCACCAAGAGACTACTGCTATTAATGCCATATATTGGACCAATAAGCCAGACAGTCCTCTAAACTAAAATCCCTGAAAATTATTATGGAAGGAACCTCATTCCAAGAATCAGTCACTATACTTGCAAAGAGAAGAAATGGAGTAGGATTCTACACTCAGACAGAAGTGAAACCCCTCTTTACCCTCCCACCAAAGTATGATATAAATGGATGTAGATTTCTAAAGCTAGGAGAAATCAAAGAAAGAAAGCAGCACTTCCAAGCCATGGGATATTGTCATCATGGAAAGCATTCCAGATGCTGGCCTTGTCAATATGAAAAGATCCATCTCAGCAAGGATGTGATTGTATATATACTCAAGAGAGAAGATGATCAAGCAAAGATTCGAAAGGAGAAAAGAAAGAAGCCTACAAGGAAAGTCCTCAAGATATATGACCCAAGAGAAGATATCATAGCTCTCATTTACCATATAACTCGCTAAGAATGGATAGATGATGCCATCAATTTCATGGAAGCCCTGGATCCTACTAGAAAAAAAGGAATCAATTATCTTCAAGACCCCTCTACTGGAGCAAGATGACCATATCTAGATATCAGAGGTTAGAGATCCAAAGCCACAGAAGTCTCTGTCCATAGACAGTCTATACTTAACAAGAACATTGCATAGTTCTCCTGATATGACATATAAAAAATAAACCTAGCCACCTATCTGAGTATTATTAACTATATTGAAATTCTATTCCCAGAAAAAGATGAAAAACCAGTAGAGTGGAGTGATCCAGATACAGATGAAGACAATGGTGCAGATATAGATGCTAAAGATACTTATACTTATTGAAATGATGACTAAAGAACAGTCTGAGACAGACCATCCTTTAGTGAGAGCTAATGTGACAGATCACAAAAACATACTACCTGAATTATAGTCAGATGACATGAACACTTAGCATAGTATAGTAACCAGCACAGCAACTCTTTGCTGTAAAAAACTGTTTAAATAGCCAGACTATCAGAAAAGGTATATCTGTGCAGGACCTGCACACTTGTGCCAAATCTGCACACTAGTACTAAAAACAAAATACCTGATATAAATAGCATTCTATAGTTAGCCAGATAGCAACCAGGTAGCAACTACAAATATATAAAATACCCCAGAGACAAAAATGAATAAACCTTAGTTCCAAAAGTTCAAAAAGCAAAAGTCAATTGTCTGGTATACTTAGAAGAAATGTTTGCCAAAAGCCACTTGATCCTAAAGATTGGATTGTAATACTTAGGAGATATATCTGCCAATGAGCCACTACTAAGAAATTGTGAGCATTATTCTATTCCCAACCCCAGTCTACTTTCTAATAGAAAAGATTGGTTCACTTGCCAGATAAGCCTGAAGTTTTGCTGCCAAGTTCAAGTGAAGAACAGCTGCATTTAAGTCTGCCATATTCAAGAGATCCACCACTTAAGGAATAAGCCACCATTTTCAAGTCTACATTCAAGTCCACCACCTTTTATCTACTGATCCACCATATTCCGTCAATCCACTTTGTTCAAGTCAGTATCATTTTACATTTTGTCTGCTGATCTGCTGCACTTCACAGAATCTGCCTCATTCCAACCACCTCATTCTAACTATCTTGTTCTAAATTGCCTTATTTAGTTGCATTGTTTACTTAACTGCATTATTCAAGTAACCCACATTGACTGCTTAGCCGCATAACCCAAAGACTGTACCTGAGAAGCCTGCCACTTTTAGTCCATTTATCTGAATAAGGAAACTGATTGTCTAGTTCCCAGAGAGTCTGTACTTTTAAGGAAATCTGCCAAATCTGCTTGATTACCCAAGATCACCTGAGTCACAGATTTCCAGAGAGTCTGTGCTTTTAAGGAAATCTGATTGCCCTATTACATAAATTATCCACTATCTCCCAAGAAGGAAATCCACTTACAGGAGACCATTATATGAATTATCCACCAACTCAAGAATACTGCCAAATTAGGAAATTACTCACATCACTCACAGAAATCTCCAGCTGTTGAATATTATATCACTAAACACTAGTACTAGCACCAACACCAGTACCAGACCTATAAAACCTAAACATTTTGTTACTTTTTGACAAAGTAACTGAGAGCTCAAGCCAATCTATACAGCTGTCCAACTTTGTAATTTACCTCTATTAAGTCAGGCACATTACAATATATTTGATTACTTATTAACTTAAGATTCCTGATAGTCTTATATCCTTAGCTAAATTGATTTTCTATAGTCTGAAGTAGTCTTCTTGAATTAAATAGTCTATGGTCTTATATCTGATTTCTGTGGTAGTTTCTATTATATGATAGTAGTCTTTTTAAGTCTTTTCCAAAGTTCTTATACTTAACTTCTCATCTTTCAGAACTTAAGTTGGCTGTTAAACTAATTGACTTACTGACTTGAATCTTGAGTATACAGCTTAAATATATAGCTAGGTTAATTTCTGTGATAAGAGAAATTCTTCAACTCAAATCTTAAGTAATTTTTTTTTTTTTTTTT
>RQIL01010132.1:0-11692 GCA_003951145.1 Jimgerdemannia lactiflua | reverse complement strand
TTTATCAAATTATATAGAACTCATATAGTAAAGTTACTTATTGTAATAGTAGAGCTAAATTTAAGAGAAGAAATTAAAGATAGATATTTGATTGAAACTAGTCCCAAATTAGTATAGCCATATAGTTAGTAGTCACTATTTTCAATAATTTCTAAATATTTCAAAATATTCAAAATCAAAGATTCAATATAGTATAATGTGCCTGACTCAATAAAGGCAAATTACAAGGTTGGATAACTGTTGTATATTGACTTGAGCCCTAGTTACTTTGTTAAAAAGCAACAAAATGTTCAGATAATATATATAGGTTCCTTGTATTAGTATCTAGTGGTATAATATTCAACAGCTGGAGACTTCTGTGTGTGATTTGGGCAATTTCCTTTTTAGGCAGTGTTCTTGGACTGTATAATGGTCTCTATGTTACTCAGTGATCTGTTTGTGACTCAGGTGATCTTGTATGGCGAATTTGGTGGATTTTCTTAATAAGCAGGCTCTCTGGGAACCAGCAATCAATTTTTTTTAAGAGTGTGGATTCTGGTTGATGGCATGATGGCAATTGGGTTTCTTAAAAGTATGAGCTCTTCTGGAAACAGACAATAGAGAATCAGATTCTTTATTCAGTACAGATTTCTTAGAGCAATGCAGATTAAGCAAGATGGATTGGCGGAATGCAGCAGATTGGTAGATAAAATGTAGACTTGAATGAGGCAGATTGGCAGATAAAATGTGGACTTGAATGAGGCAGATTGGAATGAGACAGATTGGAATAAGGCAGATTCTGTGAAGCATGACAGATCGGCAGGCAAAATGTAGAATGATGTGGATGAACGATGTAGTTGAATGATGCAGACTTCTTGAAAATGGACTTGAAAATGGTGGCTTATTCCTTAAGCAGCAGATCTTTTGAAAATGGCAGATTAAATGAGGCAGATTGGTGGTATGTGGCAGATCAATAGACTTCTCTTGAAAATGATGAACTTCTTTGTATCAGAAAGTGGACTGGAGTGGAAATGAGGTACTAGTTGCTCACAATCTCTTAGAAGAGGCTCTAGAATGGGTGTTTCTTCTAAGTGTTGCAATTCTTCTTGGACCAAGTAGCTCTGGGCAGATGTATCCCTCAAAATATTATAGGTAGACTTGTCTTTTGCTTTTGGTTTCAATTTCGGAACTGAGGTTTATTCACTCTTATCTCTGGGGTATTTTATACATTGTGGTTACTACCTAGTTGTTATCTAGCTAATTATAGAGTACTATTTATATTAGGTGTTTCTGTTCTGATACAAGTATTCAGGTACTGTACAGTATACAGGTGCTGTACAGTGTACAGGTGCTGTACAGTGTACAGGTCCTATATGGGTAAACATTTTCTTTTAGTATGTCTGGTTATTTATACAAGTTGATGCAATAAAGCAGTCTTGGTTGCTTAGTACTCTCGATATGGTATATGACTAAGTGGCAATTTCAAATAGTACGATTTCTGTGACCTACTATATCAGTCTTCACTAAAGGATGGTCTGTCCCAGACTGTCCTTTAGTCATCATTCCAATAACCATAAGCATCTTCAGTATCAATATCTTCACCATTGTCTTCATCTGTGTTTGGGTCACTCCATTTTATGGATTTTTCTTCTTTCTCTGGAAACAGAATTTCAACATGGTGGATGATGCTCTGGTAGGTGACTGGGTTCATTTTCTGGATGTCATGTAAGAAGAACTGAGCTTGTATCAGGGCAGTGATGTTTTGTTTGTAGATTGTGTAGAGTCTGTCTGCAGCAATGGTGTCTCTTCTTATCAGATCAGTGGTATTTCTGATGTAGGTCTGTTTAGAAGCTAGAATATTCCATAGTTGTTCACCCATTGCATAGTATGCCTGGAGCTGGTGGACTTGCAATAGACATCTGGCCAGGATAAGATTCTCTTGGTGAATCTGGATTTTTTGAAGAGCATTTTCATTGATTTCTCAGAATAGAGACAAGGGAATTGATAGTAATTGGAATGAACTGAGGATAAGGGTCTGGAGGTACTGGTCTATCCTCTGAGTCATGGTTTGTGCAGGTAGATCTTGAAGTGGTTGATGTGAACTGGAGTTCTCAAGATTCGTCCATCTATACTTCTTATATAGATGTTGGTTTCTCTGATATTGTGTACAAGGTATGGTCCTTTCCATTTTGGTTCTAGTTTGGTAGCAAAGTTTGTCTCAATCATACTTCTCCAAACTAGGACTTGATCTCCAATCTTGATCTTCTGATCCTTCTACTTCTGGTCATAGTACTTCTTTTGTCTTTCCTGGGTCTTGATAATCTAGTTTTGGGCATCTTTTTGCAGCTGATCTCCTTTTTCAAGAAGCTTTCCAAGATTCTTATGGTCAGCAGTTCTGGTCTTCTTAGCAAACATCATTTTGAAGAGCTTTTATTTGGTTGAGGCAGCAGGAGTATTTTCAGATTTTCCATAGGATTTCAGATAAGCAGAGATCCCAATTGGTAGGATCAACCTTGACAAGTTCTTTCTTGATAGTCTGGTTCATTCTTTTAGTCATTCTATTGGTTTACAGATAATAAGATGTGGTTCTTTTCAAGTGGATCCCATGAATTCATGCATATGTAACTTAAGATTATATTGTTCACAAATTCAGTTCCTTGATCAGAAGTGAGTTCTTCAGGGGGTCCATATCAGTGGGTGAGGTCATGCAGGTGTCCAACAATAGTTAGGGCATCTGCAATCTCCATGGGGTATGCTTCAGGCCATTTGGTCAGATGTTCAACAAATACTAGGATGTATCTGTTTTGTTTTGGTGTTACTAGCAGGAGTCCAATTATATCTACTCCTCATCTTTGGAAGATATGAGTGGGTGGGGAAATTGGTTGCAGAGGGGCTTGATAGTTCTTCTTTCTTTAATACTTCTGGCAGGCGTCACACTTCTGGATAATGTCTTGGACTTGTGTTCTAAGGTAGGGCCAATGTTGATAATCTTTTCGAATCTTGTCTTCTGTATTTGTCTGTCCTTGGTGGACTTTCTGATGTTTTTGTCAGATGAGATCTTCTTGCTCCTTGATGGTCTTGGGAACTTCTTTGAGGGTGCAGTTCTGAGGTACACTCTTCCTTTAGTTCATTGGGTTATGTGGGAAAGAACATCAATATTGTTATAAGTTCTTTCCACTTTGTGGATGACATTGATTTCATAATCTTGAAGGATAAGGATCCATCAGACAAGAATTCTAGTGGGGTCTTTTCTATACAGTAACTATTTGAGGGCTGCATAGTCTGTATTCAGAGTGAACTTTCTTCCAATGAGATAATGTTTGAACAAGATGACTGCCTATATGACTGCAAGGCATTCCAATTTGGTACTCTCATAGTTGATCTGCTGCTTATTGGTAGCTCTGCTTGTATAAGCTATCACATAGTGCTATTTGTCAGGTCCTTCTTGTGCAAGGATTGCTCCAAGGCCATTCTTAGATATATCAGTGTACAGAATGAAAGGTTTCTGTAGATCTGGTCAGACTAGGATTGGTGCTGAGGTCAGGCAATGTTGTAGTTTTTGGAAGGCTTTTTCTTGAAGTTCTTTCTATTGGAATAGTACTTCTTTCTTCAGTAAGGTTCGGATTGGGGCAGAGATTTTGGCAAATCCCTTGATAAATCTTCTATAGTAGGATGCAAGCATTAGGAAGGACAGAGCTTTCTTTGGAGTCTTGGGAACAGGGAAGTTGTTGACTTTTTTGATCTTCTTGGGGTCTGTATGTGTTCTATCTTTAGAAACTATGAATCCAAGAAATTCAAGCTTCTGTTTGCCAAAGTAGTATGTTTTTAAATTGAGTCTCAGGTAGTTTTGTCAGGTAAGTTTAAAAAACTCTTCTCACAGGTGGTCTTCAAAATTTGCTGAGTAGATGTTGAAATCATCCATACATATAATCAATCAGACAGTAGTGGATGAGAGGGGCATATACTGAGTTTATCATTTGCTGGAAGGTTGGGGGTGTATTGCAGAGTCCAAAAGGCATTCAGAGGTACTCAAAAAATTTTCCTAGGACAAGAAAAGCTGTCTTTTGAATGTCTTTGGGGTCCATTGATATCTCATAGAATCCTGCAAATAGATCTATACTGCTGAAGTATCTTGTATTTTGTAGCTAGTCTAGAAGATCATCAATTCGGAGCAAGGGGTATTCATCTTTTTCAGTTACTGTATTGAGTTTCCTGAAGTCTACAACAAGTCTCCATCCTCCTTTCTTTGGCATAATAAGTATAGGGCTGACCCAGGGGCTAGTAGAGGGTTGGATGACTCCATTATCTAAGAGTTCCTATATGTGTTCTTTTTCAAATGTCTTCAAGTAGTGGGGTATCCTGTATGGTTTCTGTTAGATGGGTATTGTATTTTTTGTATTTATACTATGGTGGTATGATGGATTGTATGGCAGGTTGCCATAGTCTATAGTGAAGATGTCCTGATATTTATAAAGGAGTTTGGTCAATTGTTATTGTTGGTAAGGGGTCAATTCTTCTCCAATGTTTGTGGAAGGCTTCACTTTCTCCTGGGTCACAGAGGGGCCTTTCCTTTCTTCTGTGACCTTTTGCTGTTTCCCTGTAAGTTTAGTTTATAAACTTCTCTGTGTATTTGGTTGAGATAAGGCACAAAGTGTCCAATAATGGTTCCTTTTGGCAAGATGATGTTGTCCCAGCTTGTGTTGGTTGCTCAAGAGTATACTGGATTCATCTTGTCAGGGAATGTATACCCTTCTATGTACAGATTTCGGATTTCTTCATTAGGTTTGAAGAAAAGATTCCTGGGGTCTGGTAGTGCAAAGATTTCGATGATGGTTTGCTCTCCTGGCTTAAGGATGAGGTTCTTGTGAAGCTTTACTGGTTAGTGGAAAACTTGCTAAGGAGCATTTGCTTTGAATTGGCTGCTCTGAAGGAGATGTACTTTCTTCTTGTCTGAGCTTCCAAATTCTTTAATTTGTCTGATTCCTTGAGTGAGCTTGGGTACTTCTTGCAACTGAGGAGTCTTGTATTCAAGAAAGACTGCTTGGGTGATTTTGTCTCCTTTGTTGATTTAAATCTATTCACTACTTTCATTTCTTAGGATGATCTTGATTTTGCCTATGTATCCTGGATCAATGGTTCCTCCTTCAGTAGAGAGTCCTTCAAGGGCTAGATCAGACCTTAAGGTCAACTGGATGTAAGTTCCTTTTGATGGTTACATAGTAATACCGGTTCTGATGAGCTTTGTACTTTCAGAGCCCATAGTGGTATCATAAAGACTACTGAGATCATAGCCAACATCTTCTTGGTGTGCCTTCTTGGGTAGAATTGCATTGGGGTAAAGTAGAGTGAACTGTGCAATATTCTTGCCAATTATAGGCTGTCTATGGGCTGAGGCTCCTGTGGCATTAGATTTCTAACCTCTGATATCTAGGTATGGCCATCTTGCTCTGGTAGAGAGGTCTCAAAGATAATTGATTCCTCTTTTTCCAGTGGGGTCTAAGGCTTCCATGAAGTTGATAGCATCATCTATCTATCCTTGGCAAGTTGCATAGTGAATAAGAGCCAGAATATCCTCTCCTAGACCATATATCTTGAGGACCTTCTTTGTAGACTTCTTCTTTTTCTCCTTTCAAATCTGGGCTCAGTCATCTCCTCTCTTGAGTGTATGTACAATCACATCTTTGCTGAGATGAATCTTTTCATGTTGACAAGGCCAGCATCTTGGATGCCTTCCATGATGGCAATATTCCATGGCTTGGAAGTGTTTCTTTCTTTCTTTGATTTCTCCTTGCTTTAGGAATCTATATCTATTCGCATCATACTTTGGTGGAAGGGTAGACAGGGGTTTCACTTCTGTCTGAGTATAGAATCCTACTCCATTTCTTCTCTTTGTAAGTATGGTGACTAATTCTTGGAATGAGGTTCCTTCTGCAATGATTTTTGGAGATTGCTGTCTGGAGGGCTATCTGGCTTACTGGTCCAATATGTGGCATTGGTAGCAGTAATCTCTTGGTGAGTGGAAAACGACTTGATGGAGGCATCTGCCCATTCGAAAGGCTTTCTTTTGATGGGTTTTGGGCCTTGGGATGACTAGCAGAGAGCTGGGTCCAGCTTCTTCTTCACTCTAGGGGGTGTTGTCATCTTCTTCTTCTTGTGGTGCCCAATTTGGATCATCCCATGAAACAATTGCAGGGAGCTCTTTATTTTCGGAAATACCATCATCTTCTTCCTCTGGTGGTTGGTCCTAAATTGCTTGTACTTCTGCAGCTTCGATTTCAGGATTGGGCAAGACTTGTGTATGGCTTTTTGACTGGGTATTATAGAGATATCTCTTCTTTCTTCTTTTGCATTCTGGGCATATAGTGCCAGGACTTTTTCAAATTCCCACATGTCTGGATGAGTATTCTTCACATTTCTGTCTTTGGAGGCATTTGGTGCATCCTCTGACTTCTCCAGCAATGGCTTCAATTGTAATGGGGATGATATCTTGTGCCCATACATTATCTTCTGGTCTGTCTTCTTCCATATTGATTTGGGGCCTCAGTCTGGGGTCATTGTCATTTTCAGAGTCCTTCTCTTCTTCCTCTTCTGTGGTGGATTCTTCACTGCTGGTATATTCTTCTTGAATAGTCACCTTCTTCTTCTTCTTTGATGGCTTGAAACTAGTGACTTTGACTTGGTACTTCTTTTCTCTATAGTCGAATTTGAGTACTTGTTGACCAATATTGACATCTGTATTCATCTCCTTCATCCAATTGGTACCAAGAATCATGTCATAGGTGACAGCTTCAGTCATAACTATCTTAGAGATGGCAAACTGAATGTGTCTAAGAGTGATGGTGATATTTCAGACTTCTCCCAGGGGTTGAGTTCAGGCTCCATCTGCTACTATGATGCTGAGGCTAAAGGGTCCATCAATGGGCCATTGAATGCTGTCCAGGAATTTCTTGGCAATGATACATATAGCTGCTCCAGTATCAATGAGGATTTTCGCCTTCTGGCCTCTGATTTCTCCAAACAGATAGGTACTGATATGTCTTTCTGCAGCTTGCACTGCTGGGGTTGCTGGTTCTTCTTAAGGGATGAGAACTCTTCCTATATAAGATCTGGTGGTTCACAGTAACTTGTTCCTTACTCTAGCAGGTATTAGTTGAAGGAACTGTAAGAGTGGGACTTCTATCTTGGCTTCTTGGATCTTCTTTCAGGCTTCATTATAGATATCCTAGGGCATAGTTTTTGGGATATATTTCTTTTTAGCCTTTGGAGTCTTGGTTTCCAATTTTGGTTCTTCTCTCATATCTTCATTAGCAGATTCTAGTAGAGGATCTTCTCTATTAATAGTAGCTCCAGAGATGAAGGGTGAAGAAGAATGAGGAGGTGTATCAATCTGCTCCTCTTCATCTTCATCTTGAATGGTTCTTCTGCTGGTTCTTTGGATGTCTTTCCTACTACTCAGGGGTAGCCTACTGCTCTCTTTCTTTTTTCTACTGGGTAGACTGTTTTCCTATATTCAGTTTTGGTTGGGTATAAGTCCAGGTCACTGTATTCTTCACTGTCACTCTGCTCATAGTCTTTGACTGGGTGAGCTTCTGTCCTTTTGTTGTGTATATCCTTTCAGTTTGGTGGTTCAGAATTCCTTAAGCTGCCTTAGTTGTTGCATTTGGTGGCATGTATTCTTGCTGTTTACACTTATAGCATTGGACCTCTGCTCTGTCTCTTGAAGGATAGTTTTGACTATCAGAGGATGGGTAGTTCCTCTGATAATAATTCTGATTTTTGTGTGGGGGGTACCTTGGCTGATAGTTCTGATTTTCACATGGATAGCTTGACTGGAAATTCCGATTTTTACATGGATAGCTTGGCTGGAAATTCCGATTTTCACATAGATAGCTTGGCTGGAAATTCCAATTTTCGCATATAGTAAGCCTTTCAATCTATCCAACCAGTCTATCTACTTTTGAATTGAGGTCTTGAATCTCATTCTTGTCCTTCTTCCATTCTTTGGTGGGCTTTTCTCCTTTTAATTCTTTTTGAAGGATTCCTTACAGAGCTTTGACCAAGAGGTCTTTCTTGTCTTCTTTCTGATTGTCAGTCTAGGTGGTTCCTTGCTTGACATCAAAGTATCCTTGGGCTGCATCTACTTGCTCTTCAGGCTTCTTGATGCCCAGGGTTTGGACATATTGAGCAATATTGGGTAGAATTCCATTTATGAAGGTCATTGGACCAATGATGTCTTGATTGGCAGCATTGAATCTAGCAGCATGCATTCTCTTCTGGATTCTAATGAAGAATGCTCTTAGGGATTCTCCAAGGTTCATCTTCATTCCCATAATAGATTCTTAAGCTTTGTGGCGGGTTTCGTTTCCTGCATACTTTTTAATGATCCAGTGTTATATAGCCTCATATTGTTCTTCTTCTGATCTTGCATTCTCTATAACATCTCCTAGATCTGTATTGATATCATTTGTGGTTCTGGTGAAGATGCCTTTGGCTGATTCTCTCAGTTGTATCTTGAAAACATTGATTCGTCTTTGAGTTAACAAGTCTCTCAGAGCTACTATTCCTTCAATTGCATCTATAAATTCTCTTGGATCCTCCTCTGGGTATCCTGTGAATGTGGGTAGAGTTGTGCCCATTTTGTCCTCACTATCTTCTGACTCTGTTTCGATTTCTGAGTCTGATTCTGAGTTATTGGCTATTGATGGATATGAGCTTGAAGGTACTGAAGATCTGAGAGATAGTACTCTTCTTGGTACTATTCTTAGGAGTCTTGTGGGTTGAATTCTTTGGATTGGGGTTATTGGTCTGGGTAAATCAGAGAAGACTCTTGGGGGGAATCTTTCAAGATAATTGTTGAGGTCTTGGATGAGATTATTAAAGTCTTAATTGATGTTGTCTACTTTGTCTGATGTGAGCTTGTCAAAATCTCTAGTTAGTGTATCTACTAGTAGAGGATTTTGTACAGTGCTGGCTTCTGTAATATCAGATCCTTCTGATACTAAATGGTACCCAATTCTAGAGATAATTATGTCTCTTCCTATTCAAACACTTTGTAGAGCTGGGATTTCTTCTTCTATAGTAGCTGAAATTGATGCTGTATCAAAGGTTGTAGTGGTACTGATCTCTAGGTTGAAGGTTGAGTTCTGTGAGCTGAAAAGTCACACTAATTCTTTTTGAGAATATTCCCAGTTGAGCCCCCAAATGTAACATGCCTGGCTTAATAGAGACAAATTATAAGATTGGATAGCTATGTAGATTGGCTTAAGCCCCCAGTTATTTTGTCAAAAAGTAATAAAATGTTTAGATAATATATATATATTAGTGTTTAGTAGTATAATATTCAACAGCTGGAGAATTCTGTGAGCAATTTCCTAATTTGGCAGTATTCTTAGATTGCAAGCAAGTGGATAATTTTATATAACTCAGGTGGTCAGATTTCTCAAATTTGGCAGATTTTCTTATAAGTGTGGGTTCTTTGGTAATCTATGACTTGGGTAATCTTGAGTAATCAGATGAATTTTCTTAATAGTGGGCTCTCTGGGAATCTGGCAATCAGTTTTCTTTATTCAAGCAAATGGACTAAAAGCAGTGGGTTTCTCAGATATGGTTTTCAAATGATGTGGTTAAGCAGACAATGTGGCTTAAGTGAATGGTGTGGTCAAACAATGCAGATTGAGTGAGGTGGTTGAAATGAGGCAGATTAGTAGAGTGTGGTGAATCAGTAGATAAAAGGCGGACTTTTTGAAAATGGCAGACTGAGTAAGACAGATTGGTGGTACATAGTGGATTGGTGAACAAAATGTAGAATGATGCAGACTAAATGATGCAGATCAGTGGAATGTGGTGGATTAGCAGACAAATGGTAGCTTATTCCTTTAAGTAGTGGATATCTTGAAAATGGCAGCCTTTTCTGACAGCAGACTTAAATGTAGATTTCTCTTGAACTTCAGCTGATAAAGTTATGTCAGGACTGCTTCGTTTGGCAAATGGATTCACTGTGAAGGTGTATTGGGACTGGCTTTGAGAGACAGACTTAAACTGGTTGATTTCTCTTCAGGCTTATCAGGCAAGCAAACCAAAAAGAGTAGTGAAGTTCTTTACTTGAACTTGGCAGCAAAACTGAGAAACGATGAACTTCTTTATATTGAAAAGTGGACTAGAGTGGAAGGCAAGCTCACAACTTCTTGGTAATAGCTTGTTGGCAGGTTTCTTTTCCTTCTAAGTGTACTAGACAATTGGCTTTTGCTTTGCTATTCAGACTGAGGTTTATTCACTCTTATCTCTGGGGTATTTTATACATTGTGGTTGCTATCTGGTTGCTATCTGGCTAATTATAGGTTTGCTATTTATAGTGTATTTGGGCAGACAGTCACTATCCAGTAGATAGCCACTGTCTACATTATTCTCTTCTTTGGTTATCTGGTTATTTATACATTTTTCTGCAGCAATAGTTACTGTACTAATTACTATACTATATTAATATTTATGTTATCTTTGTTTATATCATCTGGCTTATTTGCATCATCTGGCTATTTACCTGACTAAGTTATAATTTGGGTAGTATGTTTTTGGTTTGTTATAATAAAAAAGATTCACAAATCTCTGAAGATTATTAAGATAAGAGATAAAGTTCTGATATATAGGAATATGGTAGAAGCTTCATAATCATAAAAACTAAAGCCTAATTAGAAAAGACCTTATCTGATATAAGATATAAAAGAAACTACCTTTTGGCTATAAAAACTCTTAGACATAATAATCCTTACTACTATCTATTAAAACTAACTTAAGAAGTATCATAACCAATAATCAAAATATTACAATAGTACTCAAGATTACTAATACTATTCAAAGAGTCATTAAGAGATAGTAGTACACTACTGAACCTCTGACTATAAAGGAATCTTATGATAATATTCAAAATATTATACAGACTCATCTTTCTTGAATTTTATACTTCAAGATCTACCACTATCAAGTAGAATTCCAAAAGTACTTCAAGCTTAAACAGATACTCAATCAGAATTTAGAAATGATCAAAGATAATTAGATTGTAAAATATCAGCTCTTTTATTTATAGATCATTATTACCAAGAAGATTTACAAGTTATTTCAAGATGATAAACCAGAACTAGCCTACTTATGAGAAATAACTTTTATAGACTTTAAGCTAGTAAGATAAAATAGTAATATAACAAATTATATAATATAAGACTATATAAACCATTGAAGCTTAAGAGTTTGAATAGATATTTTAGAGATAGTATTCTCTATTTAAGAAAAAGTTGTAATAATAGAGCTAAATTTGAAAGAAGAAATTAGAAATAGATATTTGATTGAAACCAGTCTCAAATTAGTATAGCCATAATTAACAGTTACTGATTTTAACAAGAAATGTTCAAAATCAAAGACCTGATATAGTTGAGTATTTTGAAAATATTGAAATATTTTGATACTTTCAAAATGACTCATAACTTAGCCATCTATCTCATAGCCAGCAAACTTATATAAATACTCCTAATATCTAGAGCAAATAAATCTCAGATTGAAATAGTTTAAAAGCAAGAAGCAAAAAGAACTAAGTAGTCTATGAGCAGATATATATACTTTCTTCTCACTTATCTATCCTTTGCTGAAGACTCTAAAGAGTCTAGAAGAGAAGAATATAAGATAAATAAATCTAACATACTTACCAAGCTTAGCATTTATTATA
>RQIL01010121.1:0-11694 GCA_003951145.1 Jimgerdemannia lactiflua | reverse complement strand
TTAGGTTACATATATTTCTCAGGTCAGGTCACATATATTCCTTAGGTTGGGTCATGTATATTTCTTGGGTCAGGTTAAAGATGAGTTATATATAATTCTGGGTCAGGTTAAAGACAAGTAATGTACATTTTCAGGTCAGGTTAAAGATGAGTGATGTTTAATTCTGGGTCAGGTTAAAGACAAGTAACATATATTTCTGGGTCAGGTTAAAGATGGGTGATGTATATTTCTGAGTTGGGTTAAAGATGGGTTACATATAATTCCAGGTTGGGTTAAATATATACATGGGTCAGCTTAGGTTATAGAGCACTACTCATGTCACATATTTGATTAACTTGCTAACTTGAGGGCAGGTGGGTTTCTGATAGTCTGGCAGATCTTTTGAGTGTACTACTTGAATACATAGCAATTAACTGACTAACTTTTTCTTGAGTATTCAGGCAGTGATTTTCTTTAACTTGGTAGCAAAACTTGACTGACTTGAAATTTACAGCCATCTATGGCAATGATATCCTTAACAGTTTCCTTAGCAACAGTTGATTTCCTTAACTTGGCAGTAGTCTTGAATAAGAGTTATTTTTGTCTCTTGGAGTCTTTTCCTAAAATTCTCAAAACTTAAGTTAGCTTATCTTATACTAGACTTCTGTGTTGTTCAGATGAAGACCAATTGACTGAGGTTTATTTACTGAAGTTTGGGGGGGTATTTATACAGAGTTGTGCACAGATTTTACTAAGTATATGGCTAAGTAATTGATAATTCCCTACTCTTGAATTAGCATAGATTTAGAAGTCAAGTGACTATCTAGTAGAATAAGACTAATTCTTTATTTGGGATGAATTTGACTAGTTAAAGTACAGTCACTGTTTGTGCAACTAACTAACTAGATTAAATTTGACTAATAGAACTATTACTGTTTAACCTGAAGTTCAGTGTAACTGGATTTATATCATCCTCCTTTTCATCCTCATTCTCTTTGGAGTGTCCAGCCAAATCATTTTCTCTAACTTCCACTGTTGAACTGAGGTCAATAAGGAGTTCTGGGGGTAGAGAGGTAGTATCTATATGTCCTTCCAGAAGGTTGTTGAGGTCTTCTTTCCACCAAATAAATAAGTCACTGCTATTTCTTTAGTCTTGGCCTTTAGGAGTAATATCAGCAGTGATGATGTCACAGTGATGATATCATCATTAGTAAAAGGCATGGAGTACTCTTGCTGCTCTTCTTATAGTCTCTAATCTATGATGTTTTCTTCCATAAAGTAGAGGACATTTGTGGGATTCTGTGGAGCATAGACTCTCAGAGGGGGGCCTTGAATCAGAGCAATCAAACCATAAATAAACTGGTCTGGATTGTCTTCTAGGAGGGAGTTTCAAAGGTTTTACACTTCTTTACTCTTGACTGAAATGATAGATTAGACTTCTTCTACTACCATTTCTTCTAGGTAGTCTACTCAGTAGCTTGATCGCTCTTGAATGTCAGAGGTCTTGATATATTGCAGATTTGGAATAGCCCAGAGAGCATGTCTAAAGATTTGGTGAACTCTTCTGACTAATTGCTACTCATACCTGTCTATGTATATAGTTTCTGCAATTTCTTGATGGCTGGATTCTGAGAATTCTTGACAGAGGTGGTGTTCCATCTCATACTCTTGCTATATAAAGAGGCATTCTGTAGCCATTGAGATTCTTGTCTCCATTTTATAGTAATTCAGAGTATAGTAGTAGAGATTCCTTGTGTAGAGGTTCAGGCTAGGAATCCTTCTAGTGTATATTCTCATGGCTCTTCTGATGTCATTGAATATCTGTTCTTGAACAGATGGCCCAGGGTAGCTCCTTGATCTTGCTGTTTAGCAAGTGATGGTAGGTATTTTGTTTTGTAGTAAGACTTCTTAGTTATAAATACTATTGTACCTCTTCTTGATGCTCCTTTTTATATTTTGAAAGTCTTCTCCTTTGGTCTGGGGTAGGGTCATCTGATTGTGAGTAGTATACTACTCATATCATTATAAATCATTATGAGTTCAGATGAAGATCATCTTATGATCAAGATGAGTCATGGATGAGTCACAACTTATGGCTGGTGGCTTGCAAAGTCTCAGCAGTCTCCAGATTCTGATATCACCAGATTCAGAGACATTGTTACATCTGCCTCTTATAAAACTAGAGCTGTCCTTAGTGGTGAGTTATACAGAAATGATGGTATCTTAATTTCTCTAAAGGATAGATTATTGGTACATTGGTAGAGACTGGCCATCCTCATATAGAGCAGAGGGCCTATTACTGGACTAACTATCTAAGAGGGTTTCAAATACAGCTAGTGGCTTCATTTTAGTGTGCTTTGGCTTACTAGATATCCTGCTGGTTCCAGGATCTCAAAGTAAACTTCTGATACTTAAGGTACTAGTTATTACCATATGTTATCAATAATTCAAGAAAGTCAATATAGAGATTGGGCAATGCATTTTATTTCCCTTGAGTAGTAAAGCCTGATGCAGTTGCAGTATATCTTGATCTTGAGAATAACTCCATCCAGGGTCTTGAGTTAGTAGGTATAGTTCACAAATACTTGGTATATAAGATAGGGTCCTTCTCATTTCAGTTCAAGCTTGGTACTCCAGTTTTTTTCTATTATGGTTCAGTAAACCAAGACTTGTTATCCAATAAGCAGGAGCTTTAAGTCAGCTTTATAGTCATAATACTTCTTTTGCTATTCTTGTGCTTGTATGATAAATTCTCATACTTGCTGGTATACTTTATATAACTGAGTGATCTTCTCAGTAACTCATTTTATTAAATTCAATTGGACTGATTCAGCAGAGTCCTGAGCTTCTCAGCTATATACCAGAAAGAAGGAGATCTGTTGGGTAGTAGTTGTCTTTGAGGTATTAATATTGAACAGAATTGCTGGAAGATGGATATCCCAGTTCAATTGATCCTGAGTCCTACTGAGACCTCACTTGATAGTCTGGTTCATTCACTCAATAAGTCCATTCACCTGTAGATGGTAAGCTATTGTTTGCTGTAGCTTGATCTTAAAGTTGCTTGCAAAGGTCTTCATTGCTTTATTGATAAATTCTTGGTCTTGGTCTATAATGATTTCTTGGAGGATACTATGGCAGCTAAAAATTTCATCATACAGGACCCCAATAATTGTCTGAGCATTGGCAGTCTCAATGGCAAAGGCTTCATGCTATTTTGTCAGATGGTCTTCAATAGTGAGAATGTAATATCTTCCTTGGCAGATTACTGATAGAGGTCTAATGATATTAATTCCAAGTCTCTGGAAGACTCAAGCTGGTGCTGAGATTGGTATTAATGGTGCTTTATTAGTTGGCTTTTATCAGTATCTCTGGCATATATCACATTGTTGAATGTGAGTTGAAATTTATTTTCTCATCTTGGGCCACTAGTTTCTCTTCTTGATTCTGGCAATGATAGCTTCAATTCCTTGATATGCATTCTGGTCATGATTGGTTATGAGTATCTTTGGTATTTCATCTTCTCTTGGAACTCAGGTGTATTAATCTCCTTCTACTCCTAAAGTTTGCCATCACTCTCTTGAAATTTCTTGAAGTTTCTCTGAATAAACAGCTTGTAAGCCAGCTGAATTTCTTTCTTGAAGCTTCTATAATGCAGGATTCAGATGAGGGCAAGGCACAATTCTTTGTTCATTTGGATGAGCAGGAAGCAGTCTTCTCTTATGGGAGCTCCTTCTCTTCTTGAGTTCATGGAATTCTTGACAAGATGTCTATACTGGAATTCTTGATGCCTTTCTTATAGATAATGGTAAACTGATATTCTTACAGAGATATGATCCATCTGGCAAAGATTCCTGAGAGCTCTGGCTTCTTGAATAACTGTTATAGGACTTAATAATCTGTAATGAGAGCAAATCTCTTTTCTAAGAGATAGTGTCTGAAGTGGTCTACTGCTCATACTACTGTAAGGCACTCTAGCTTGGTGGCTCCATAGTTCACCTGAGTCTTGTTTGTGGCCTTGCTAGTATACTCAATGACATATTCTTTCTTTTGATCATCTTGCTGGGATAGAATTGATCCAAGTCCAAGGGCAGAGACATCAGTTGTCAGGATAAATGATTTGTCAAAATTTGGCAACACCAGAACAGGGGCATCAGTGAGGACCTTCTTGAGTAGATCAAATGACTTCTGTTGGTCTTCCTTCCAGTAAAATAGTTGATCCTTCTTGGAGATATCTTGGAGTGGTGCTGCCTTATCTAAAAACCTTAGAATAAATTACCAATAATAAGATACTAATATGAGGAAGAATAGGGTCTCCTTTGCTGAGGTTGGGACCAGGTAGTTCTTGACTTTCTCCACCTTGCAGAGGTCAGCATGTGTTCCTTGAGCTGAGACAATATATCCCAGATATTCGACTTGGTATTTTCCAAAGAAGCATTTCTTAGCATTGAGTCTAAGTTCTGAGCTTTGGATGGTATTAAATATTTCACAGAGATCCTGCAAGTATTGCTCAAATGTCTCAGAATAGATAATTATATCATCTATGTAGACTAATACATTTTTTCCAATAAGGTCTCAGTAGATATGTTTCATCATTCTTTGGAATAAAGCTGGTGCATTGTAGAGTTCAAATGATATTTAGAGATATTTATACTGTTCTCATCTGGTGATGAAGGCTGTCTTGCAGATGTCTTCCTTGGTGATGGATATTACTTGGAATCCTTAGAACTGATCTGTAGTAGTCATATACTTGGCTTTCTTGAGAGTATTGAGGAGGCCATCTATTCTTGGCAGGGGGTAAGCATCTTTTATAGTAACTTTATTGAGCTTTCTGAAATCCATGACTAATCTCCATCCTCCTTTCTTTGGCACAATAATTACTGGTAAAGCCCAGGGACTTGATGAGGGTCTGATAACTCCATTTCATAATATTTCTTCTATATGTTATTGTTCAAACTCGATAAAATGGTATAGTGTTCAGTAGGGGCACTGTCAGATAGATTTCACATTTCTAGTATATATAAGATGTTCTCTATATTGATATGGTGGAAAGTTATTATATATGGTGGTAAATATATCCTTGTATGTTCCTATATCTATTGTTGCTGGTCCTTGGTCAGAGTTGTCTCAATGTTGATAGCTTTGATTGCTGAACTTACTGAGTCTTCCTCTCTGATACTGTTAGTCTCACCAGAGAGGGCTTACCATTTCTCAAAAATTCAAAGACTTCTTCCTCATAGGTATCTATCAGTGGTTCAAAATATCCTAGTAATGTTTCTTTGGGGATAGTGATCACCTCAAAGCCCATGTTTCTGATAGAGATGTGGATTGGCAACATCTGATCATGAATTCATTCTTCAGTCAAGAGTAGGTAATACTTTTCTCAAAGCTCCATTGATGGCTTGAATATCAAGTTGTCAGCTTCTACTGAGAGGTGCATGTCAAGGCCTCTTTGCTGATAAGACTGAAGGATGACATCTTCTCTTATTTGGATGGAGTGGCAGATATGGGGCCTCATTTGTCTGAACTGGGCTACCCTTGCTATATGGACCTTGATGGGTGGTTCCTGGTAGTCTCTATTGGTGCTTCCAAAGCCTCCTTGTCCTCTTTTGGTTCTGTCTAGTTGCTCTATCTCTTGAATGGTAGGCTGTAAAGTCTTGATGAAGAGGATTTGACAGATGGCTTTCAAGTGGCTGAAAGATTGGCGGTTCCTTCCAGTATTGTAAATAATGACCTTCAGAGGACCTCGATAGTCCTAATCAATGACTTTTCCTTCAATAGTGATTCCTTCAGCTGCTAAGAATGATCTTGATACCAGTTGACTATAAAGTCCTAGTGGTATGGTAAGTGCAATTTGGAAGTTAAAGATCCTGATACTTCTGGGTTGGATTGTTATCTGATAGGGGAGACAGAGATTATATCCAACTGATTCTTCTATTTGTACAAAAGGGGGCTGGGCCCAAGGAGAGAGTAGCATGACTTGGATGACTAGTTAAGTCTTGAGGAATGGTGCTCCAGTGACTACAATTGTAGGTGAGAACTTTATTCACTCAGGTTTGAAGAATGGCCAGTGTGCTTCTGTCTTTTAGTTCCTTATATAGTTGAATCCAGTCCTTCCAAGAGGGTCCAGGGCTTCCATAAGGGTGAAGGCAAGATTGACTCCTTGATTGCCTTCATATGGGCAGTAATGCCAATGGATGATGGCCAGAATTTCCAATTGTCAGTTCCAGATAGTAGTCTTGTTCTTTGCTTTACAGTCTCCTTCATGATTGATCTTTTTGTATTTTTGGCAGGCCTGACAGATTTGGGATTCTTACAGAGTGTGGTCCTTTCTCTTGACTTAGCTCTTGTAGATATCCTTACTAAGGTAAATGCTTCAGTATTCACACTAGTAACAGGTGAAGGTCTTTCCACAATCACAGTGTCCTTTCTTGACAAAGCCTTCATTTCACTTCTTAACTTCCTTGCTGGTAGGGTATCTCTTTTGATATTTATTATAGGTGGGCAGAGTGATCTGAAGGGCTCGAGTAATAGTGTAGAAACTATTGCTGTCTTTTTTGATTATGAGAGTCTCCACAGGTTGATGGGAAAATACCTTCTGTTGTTCTTGATAAGTCTTCTTGAAGGTCTTTGGAGTTGAGGGTAGTGCTTGGCTGTAGACCAGTGCTTGTTTCAATTTATTTCTATCTTTGATTGCTGGCATTGTAACCTTCTTGAGATCCAGGATTCGGCAGTTGCTACAATCATCCCTTAGTAAGTAGAAGTGGTCGAAATGCTTGCACATGCCTAGGCAGAAGGCTTGCATGATTCAGTTTTCTACCAATGGAGGTAGTGATTATATAGATAGTCCTGTAAACTCAAGTACTACTCTTTCATTATTGGCTCTATTGATACTTACTTCTAGGCCTTCAATGTCAATGACTTCAACAAAGAGTTCTTCTGGTTCAGTATCCTGATCTCTAGGGATATTGAAATCACTTCCCATCTCTTACAGGAAATTTACTTCACTCTCATCTTTATTCTCAGTAGTGGTAGATGTATCATCATGTCCTTGCCATTCTGTCTTAGAGGCCTGACTTGCTTTCCTTGATAATCCTCTTGACTCAATGGGTACCTTGTGTTTCTGTCCATAGATGGAGAAAACTAAGAGTTGTCTCTTAATGTCTATATTGGCTCCAACTCAGTACAAACAGTCTATTCTCAAGATCAGATTATAGGAGGTTGTGGGAGTTACAACAGCTTGAGGTACATTGAGGCAGGCTTTCCCTACTTGAATGAGGATGTCTTGCACAAGTCCTAGGGGGGTAGATGCTGATCCATCTGCCATGATGACTCTTGCATTGGCTCCTTCATCAATTCCCCATCCAATTCTATTTAACATTCTTTAGGTGATGATACAGACTGCAGCTCTGGTGTCAACAAGAATTCAGGCATTTTCTCCATGTACCTTTCCATTGGCAAGTCTTATGGATTGATGTTCTTGATACTAATTTTTATATACTGCATTATAACTCTCTTATCCTTCTCTTGTAGAGTGTCTAATAAGAAGTGACCATATCTTGAGTGGACACTGTTACTGGCAATAGTGGTGGGAGTGGAGTCTTTGGAGGTCTTTCTCATCCTTTGGTCTGAGCAAGTACTGCTTCTCAAGTTACTTTGGAGAGATAGGCTTCATTCTTCTATTTGGTGGGTCTCTTCATCTATTTGAATAAGGTTGACATTTCTATCATTTGACTGGATAGACTGTAGCCTTGGGCAGAATCTTTGGATGTGTCCCTGATTTCCATAATTGAAATATATTGGGGCATAGAAGTCTGTTGCAGGTGGTGCCTGAGATGAACTCCTATTATTTTATTACTGATAGTTTGGTCTATTGTCTTGGTGATAGTCTTGCTGTCTTTCTCCTTAATTCTTCAGTTGGACAACTGCAATGGTCAGATCCTTCATCTGTTTGGTGAGGATTGTTATGGGGTCCTCTCAGACTCTTGGTGGCTGCTGCTATTGCTATGGCTGTTGCCTGAATTGAGCTAGAGTTGAAGGTGGGGGTCTGTTCTTGTAATTGGCCAACTGGGCTCTGAGGAATACATTCTCTTATTCTACTATTATGCCACAGTTCCTTAGTGCCTCAATTCTAGCAGGTTCATAATGTTCTTGTACTTGCTGGGCTGATCTGTAGTCTGCTTCCCAACATCCTTGTGCTCTGGCAACTTTCTGCTCAATACTCTGATATTCCATCCTAATAACTTACCTTCAGAGCTCCAGATAAAGACCATTAAGGAAGGTGGTTGAAGTTAGTGCCAGTTGGACTATAGGCTGCAAGTTTGCCTTAATCATCTGAGCTTGGATCTGATGGTAGAAACTCTTCAAGGTTTTATTGGCAGCTTGGCTCATGTAGATCAGAGCTTCTTGTACTTCTTGTTGGTGCTCAAGGCCATTGAACTGGGCATAGAGCCATTCCTTGTAAATGTGGTATCTTTGTAAGTAGTTTGCATTTGGTGCAATATGAGCATTTTGTTCTTCTCTGTAGACTTCTCCTCATTCTATTTGGCTTGGTTATATCTCTAGAGAGCTGGGCCTCTCAAAAGTGACTTCACAATCCTAAGCTTTCTCTGAGAATCCCACTGCTTGGCAGCTGCTTATATCTCAATTTCTCTGATAAACTCCTCAATATTCTCATTGTCTATACTATGAAACTTCTGTAGAGAGCTCATGTCTGGCTCATCCTCACTATCTTTTCTATCTGAGTTTGGTTCAGAGATGGTATTCCTTAATAGTCCTTGTGGAGATAGTGAAGGTATTTGATATATAGGAGATACTGGTAGAGAGTGGTGTCTTGGTAGTATAGGAGATCTATTTATTCTGATTAGAGCTGGGGTAAAGGTCCTCAAAGGTGGTGATCTCTTTGACTGATAGTGGCTATTGAATACTGGAGCACTAAGAGGGCTGGTGTTTCTTATTTATTATAGATATTAGCAGGGAGTAAGTGACTAAGGCACTAAAGCTCAAATAATTGGAGGAGAAAGTGGGTTAGTATAACTAATATTGGATTTATCTGCTCCTTGCTATTGTGAAATAGTGAGGTTCTGTTTATCTTATTAAGAGACTGTGATACTGTTTGAGTAGTAATGAAGATTGAATTCATTCCTTGAGTTGTATGGATAGTAATCTTCCTCTCTTTCTGATGTTTCAAAGTATACTCAGTCTAGCAGAGTAGCTCAGTTAATAGCTGTGGTGATGTAGTCACTCCTGTCTGAGTTCTTCCTATAGATTCAGATCTGATACTCCTCAGAAAGGTCTTCCTCTTGATCTAGGTCTTAAAGCTAAAGGAGTTCTGGTTGTTCTTTGAGTTGATCTTATTTTCTTAAAGTTAAGCTGTAATCTGGATCACTTCTTTCCTCTGATTCAGTTTTCTGGCTGCTATTTCTGAACAGAGTTCTGGCTGCTGTCCTAACAATGGTATGGGCCTTCTTTTCTGCTGAAGAGAGCTGTTGCTGGCCCTAGTCTTATTGCTGGCTAGGTCCTCCTGAATTCTCCACTATAGATAGCTACTGAGATCTTGAGCCAAAAAGTCAAGTTTTTAAGAAAACTATTCCCAGTTGAGTCCCCAAAATGTAGCATGTGATTTGTATAACTATAAGGCTTCAAGCATAGCTCAATGTGCCACTTGGTGAAGTACAGTCTTTAAATTATATGAATTAAATATGTTCATAATCAATTTTCAAGTTTGGAGTTATATGATGATCATTCACAAAGTTGTCAAAAAAGAGGAGTGTGAGTGTCTAGGTTGATGATAGAGATTTAGGGATTGGACAGATGGTTAGCTCAATTATTCAGTAGTTGATGGCTTAATCACTCATACTAAAGGGGCATTCCTAGTGGTTACTTGGATCTTTCAGGCTTGAATTATATACAGGCAGGTCAATTAAATATATCACTGATCAGGATCCAAATACAGATGATTAGTCATTGATTATGGGGTAGGGGGGGCAGTAGTAATCTTGAATTATGTGGATAATCTGGGTCAATTAACATAGTGGAATGGGAGTTGGAAATTGTTTGTATCAATAGTCAATGACTCAATCACTCATATCATACATTTGATTAACTTGCTAACTTGAGGGTGGGTGGGTTTCTGATGGTCTGGTAGGTCTTTTGAGTATACTATTTAAATGCATAGTGATTAACTGACTAACTTTATCTTGGGTATCTGGGTGGTAATTTTCTTTAACTTAGTGACAAAACTTAACTGACTTGAAATTTGTGGTGGTCCATGCAGTGATTTTCTTGATGGTTTTCTTAGTGATACTTAACTTAGTAGCAGTCTTGAATTAGAGTTATCCTTGGCTCTTAGAGTCTTTTCCCAAAGTTCTCAAAACTTAAGTTGGCTTATCTTATACTAGACTTCTGTATCATTCAGATGAAGACCAATTGATTGAGATTTATTTACTACATTTTGGAGGAGTATTTATATAGAGTTGTGTGTGGATTTTGCTAAGTATATGGCTAAGTAATTGGTAATTCCCTACTCTTGAATTAGTACAGATTTGGAAGTCAAGTGACTAACTAGTAGAATAAGGGTATTCTTTTGTTTGTGATGAATTTGGCTAGTTAAAGTACAGTTACTGTTTGTACAACTAACTAACTAGATCAAATTTAGCTAATAGAACTATTACTGTTTAACCTGAAGTTTTGTATGACTGGAATTATGTCATCCTCCTCTTTATCCTCATTTTCTTCAGAGTCTCTAGCCAAATTATTTTCTCTAACTTCTACTGTTGAACTGAGGTTAATAAGAAGTTCTGGAAGTGGGGAGGGAATGTCTACATGTTCTTTCAGAAGGTTGTTGAGGTCTTCTTTCTGTAAAATAAATGGGTCACCACTATTTCCTTGGTCTTGGTCTTAAGGAGTAATAGTAGTAGTGATGATGTCACCAGTGATGATGTCATCATTAGTAAAAGGTATGGAGTACTCTTGTTGCTTTTCTTATAGTCTCCAATCTATAATGTTTTCTTCTACAAAGTAGGAGACATCTGTAGGATTCTGGAGGGCATGGACTCTCAGAGGGGTGCCTTGAAATAGAGCAATCAAATCACAAATAAACTAGTCTGGATTGTCTTCTAGGAGGGGATTCCAAAGGTCTTTCACTTCTTCACTCTTGACTAGAATGGTAGATTGGGCTTCTTCTGCTATCATTTCTTCTAGGTGGTCTACTCAGCAGCTTGACAGCTCTTGAATGTCAGAGGTCTTGACATACTGCAGATTTGGAATAGTCCAGGAAGTATGTCTGAAGATTTAGTGAACTCTTTTGGCCAATTGCTGCTCATATCTATTTATATATATGATATCTGCAATTTCTTGATGGCTGGCTTCTGAGAATTCTTGACAGAGGTACTATCTCTTCTCATACTCTTGCTACATAAAGAGGCATTCTGTAGACATTGAAATTCTTATCTCCATTTCATGGCAGTTAGTGCTCCTAAACAAATCGAATTAATTCAAATCGAATTGAATTGGGGATTTTTCAATTTGAATCAAGTTCAAATTGAATTGAATTCAAATCAAATTGAGGATCCAATTTGAACCCTATTTTTCAAAATGTAATAACATGACAAATACACATCCAAATTTAATGATCTTTAGCTTGTTAGATTCCCCTATATAAGAGGAATCTAACAAGCTAAAGATCATTGAATTTGGATGTGTATTCGTCAAGTTATT